>QFEY01000601.1:0-66403 GCA_003316435.1 Russula virescens | reverse complement strand
TTATACTCCCTTATACGCTGACGGGTACTTCAGGTATTAATACAGTCGTTTATACTCCCTTATACGCTGACGGGTACTTCAGGTTTAATAGGTTATAGGCCCTGGTTTCAAGGTTCTGGCGAGTACTTGAAGGACTTCATGGCCTGTATCGATGCCCCTCTACTCGATGGTGTCACTATACTCGGAATGTATTCCCCATGTGACAGCCTCGATTCGATTGTCCCATTCAACACCATCGACTGAGGCGGTTTTCAATGGGTGCGTTATTGTCACGATGTTTGGATTTTACCCTACAACCATATACAGTTGACCAGCAAACTCACAGCACGCCCGTGGCACATGCTCCCCCCTTCCTCTTTGAAACGTCCCAATGGACCAGAGACGCCGTTCCGAGGGACGTCACTGCTTCTTTCTCGGTACCCTGACATCTTAAGTCCTGTGATTGTATATTTCGACCCGTCCTTTTAGGTTCTTTTCATGCATCCTCCACTTCTTATGTTATGGATTAGGCTATCCATTATACCTAGAGCCCCCCTCTATCAGACCTCATTTTCATTTATAGCTTCGTATCTCCCTATAATCTATCATCAGGGTCCCGTACCGCTGGCTCTCATTCTCTGACTGACTGACTGACCATAATCAAGTTGCCCCCTTTTCCTCCCTTGATATTTTTTCTGTTCTCCAATCTATGATCTACTGTTCCCTTTGTCCCCTCGATATCATCATGCTGTACTCTGACTGCGTCGTCGTTGATACTTGGTACCTGGCCGTGGATCCATCGACTCATTTCGTGTGAGTAATTAAGATTTCATCATATACAACAGTCACAGCAACAGGCGTAATGATCACTCAGTATGTATATGGACAGACGGATTCAAAAAGGCGAGAGCTACCGTCTTCAAATACTCATAGTGAGGACGTAGAGGACAAGTACATACGGCTAATAGTCGTGATAACACGTATGTGAACGAAGTTGATCTACCCTTCCACCGAGTCCGGTCGGCTCGCACTCAGATGCAGATGCAACTACCGCCGTGGCATGGGCGGGAGCCTTTCAAGTTGGTCAGTTCGTCTACCTCTTTTAGCTCAGAAAAATCCATCACATACTCGATCTGCCAAGTCAAAATAATTAATGAACAGTACAGTACATTAGCTCATAATGCATATGGTTGGGGCGGCCAAATTGTTATGCATTATGACATTTATGCATGACCAGCTTTGTCACGTTGTGACGAAACGTGTGACCCATGACGTGACAACTGCCAAAGCGTGACATCAAAGCGTACCATATCAATACTAGAAGTGATTAAACACAGAATTATGCAAACCATTTATCTAGAATGATTTGAGTAGTATGTTTGAGTTCTTCTCTCTGTAAGATACCACAAAGTTTACAGAGTTTATGAGATAATTCAAGAGAAAACTGAGGATCACTATAGTGCAATGGCAAGCTTATCCTTAGGTTTGTGCTTTAGAGTGTTTGGCATCTCAATGACCTAGAGTTCCAGCTGGTTCACTTGGGAGTTACAGGGACCTTACTTCAAGGCATGCCAGTCCATGACATACATGACACTCAAAGAATAGCATGCTTGGCTGGTGGTTGATGTCACATGACCAACTTTAGGGCTGGCTAAAAGCAACATGTTGCCTCCTTTGGGCCAATTTTCTCTATTATCCCCCCTTATAATAATGCATAATGGTACCTTCAAGTCTATGCATTATGCATTATGCATTTTTATTGAGTTTACAATGGGAACGATGTTGGGAGATCCAAAATGCTATGCATTACCAGATATATGCATTATTACCTAATGCATTATGAGCTAATGTACTGTAACAATTAAAAGGCAAGACAGGCGAGAACGGAAAGTCGGTGAAATATGTGATTCATATGTTGAGAAGACGAAGTCTCCCATCTGAAAATCGGGTGAATAGCCTGCTTAAGGGTCATGTGGCACATCCGGACGGGCTGCCGACATGATTGTGATCAGTATATATAACAAACTTGAAAACGATTCCCCGAATAGGTCACGTAAGAAGCAGGCGCTAACAAGCCTTCGTAAACAAAACCGAAGAAAAGACTACGTTTAATCATTTCTATTATGGTACAGCAGCTTGTGTACATTTACGAGTGCTTTAAGCTGAAGCGAAGCTCGGCTGGATCCTCCTCTGATGAGTCGTGCTTCGAACTCAACAAAATGTCTGTGACTATGCTCGTAGCCGGCGAATCCGGCCAGCCCGACGACGTCTGTGTACTATGTTGATAGTGAGGTCTAGGTGCTGCACACCGTTATGTGTACAGACAGTCGCTACACTTGTGGTAATAGGAGGGCCTGAAATAGTGATTGTCTGTGGATTCGACTGTGAGAGAGCATTGATTGGGGAAAGACTCGGAGATAAAGACTCAGTCTAAGAAGGTTGTGATCAGCTCAGATCAGATCACAAGAACATGAAATACCTTAAAGTTCACCATCTTTCTCTCGTTGGGTGTACAAGGATCACAAGAAGTAGATGACGAAAGAGGGATAGGTTTGGTCATGGACGAGTAAGAATTGTCGTCGATAACTTGAGTTTCCGGTGGGATAGAATGAGACGGTGATGCGTCCGGGGTAAGGGATTGTGGTATATTAGTTAGTGATGACCCCCATGAAGAATAATCTGGTGGATCCGATGGGAAGGGAGACATGGGAGGTATGACGGTGGTAAGGATAGCGTTAGGATAGCCCGGAAATGTGTGAGATGTGGGGATGAGAGTGGTAGGGTGAGTGGCCAAGCCTTTTCTGCCACCGTTCGCGTCGTGGATCGCGTCAGAGAGATGGTCTGGCGTAGCATCAGTGGGGTGCAGAGCAACGTAAAGATGCCGAATTTCTAGGAGGATTTGACCGAAAGCATTGTAGTGCGTCCCGCGGTTCTGCGCCTGTTGGATGATTTTATGCCACAGGGAACAGAATTCCTGCTGCAGCTCGGGAAGAGTATTCAGAATATCCAGTTTAGAGACCAGCGGAAGAATGTGTAATGGTCCCCGAGTCAGATCTAGAGTACCACGGAGAAGGGGATGAAGGACCTGACGGATAAAATGGATCAAGTTGACGAGCAGAACACTATCGCCATGTGCAAGGTAGGACCGAAGCACTTCCTCCGATATACCCAATTCGTCCTTTGCGAGCACAAACCAGCGGTCATTGCGCCCTGCGTTTGAAATGATGCCGGAGATCATGCACCGCGCAAGCGGGACGAAATCTTCATCCGCGAAATTTCTAAGCGAATTTCCGATTTCGATTGATTGAAAAATTCCTCCCAAGTCATCGGGAGAAAGGCATGCTGCATTAATGACCTTCAAGCAGGTCACGATCCGTCTTCCTCTTTCCGTTCCGGAGATCACATCGGATGACAATGTTCTGTACCAGAACCCTTCCAATGTCTGTCCCAGCCTCTTTCGACCCAAAATATCGAGACATCGTTGGGGGTCTTTGACCATTTCTGAATCACAGAATCCAAGGACGCCTTCGAAGAACTGCCCCAGATCGTTATCTCCACTCAGACCGTCGAGGGTCCGCTTCAACACATCACCATCGATCTTGAGCGATCGTTGTCGGGCTTGTTCTTCGGCAAGTTTCATCGTACCCACTATGAATAAATCGCGATAATAAGTCTTCAAGTTATGAAAATACTCTCGAGTAGCATTGCCAGCGCGAACAAGCAGTGTGGCTGACCAGAGAACATAAAGGACTGCAAATGATAAGCCAGCATAGAGGCGGGCAAAGGCGTTGGAAAGTGGGGTATAGAATGGACTGTCGGGTTGAAAAAAAGGCATGAATGTGATGTATGCGTACACCACAAAGCAAAGCCCGATCCAAGAGCATGCAATGGCAAATACTGTCGCAGTGTTGCTCAAGTCCAACATGAACAAGAGAAAACCTGCGAGGAAGAGGATGAACGAGAATTGTATCAGAACAGGAAGGGCTTCGAGAATGTATTCAAATTTGAGTCTCTCGATGCCGGCAGCAAAAAACGCACGCATCCGAGCTTGCTCGTGAAGACTAGTATAGCGTGGTGAGGTGACCTTCCTGTGCAGACGAGCCCATTGTTGAAGGGATATCGCCATCAGGGCACATGTGAGACTGATGAGCAAACTCAACAGCCAGAATGAGTTAACAAGGACGGATGAATATGATGGAGTAAAGTCAGTATAGCCCATGTCTATGATAGGGGCCGAAGATAATGTGTCCTTGGGATGAGTGAGGGCATTGGCAAGGTTGTGAGGTAGGGTTGCCAAGTAGGTTATAGTGGTTTGCAAGTCAATATCTTGGAAGTTAGGCTGCAGGCTTGGCATCGAAACGACAACTAATGCCGCAACAGTAGCAGAGAATAAACCACACTATAGCTGCTGTTTAGACCTGCGGTGATAACTAACAGGAGGGCTTACGAAGACCAGGATAGGATCTGTAACCACTTTCACAAGCTCGGCTCTCCTCAGGTCTTGTTCTTCTGCGATCCCAAGATACATGGCGAACAGAAGGTCTGAACTATCAAAGAAATTGGAATTTCTTTGTGGCGTTTGATCCTGGGTAGACTGGGGAGGATAACCCCGCCGGCCTACAACAAATTGATTGAGTTTCAAGTTAGTGAAAATAAGGCCAGTTAGTTTAGTGTACCACCTTCCGCAGGTCTAAAATAAATAGTCTCGTGAAGAGGTTGCGACTGATACATTAAAGCAATTGTGTGGGGAATGGAGAGAGAAAAGAGTGGGTTCGAAATGTCCTCAAGAGCAAGTGACCAGATTCAGAAACCCCGGGCCATCATATCCGATGTACCGCCACCTCCGCAGTGTCATTCCCTTAGCAACTTGATTTTAGGCACCAAATTGCTGAGCGCTGGCACCAGGCGCCATGCACCTCCCTAGCCTACCGAACGGCGCTCACAAAACCGCCCGACGGTAACCACCACCCCACCTTCTTAATGGGAAATGAACTAGCTAAGTTCCCCCATGCAACACACTGCATCCTGTACCGGATAATCATTAGCCACGCATTCACAGGAGAATACATACCATACAGTTTAATTTTTAATCGTTCAGGCATTCTTATTTAAAATATAAGGGAGGTCAATTTATAAGAAATTAATTGGACCATAAGAAGACTTGGCTTATCTGTTCTTGCCCGTCGTGTGGGTAGGCTTTTAAGTTTTTCGAAAAAAAAAAGTAAGCGACGTTATAATCAAATTTTGTTATCCGCCTTGATTTTAATTATTATAATGCCCGAAATGAACTACAACAAAATTATGATTTCCATTGTGATACGTTACAGGGCGGACAACTGGCTTGTAACTCACTTAGAGTTGGGTTATAATTCAAGTCAATTATAATGAGCCTCCCAATTTTCCGACAAATTTTGTCAACTCGCATCTCAGCTCTTTTACCCCTTTTAGCTCAGCAAGGTCATCAGTTGGCTACAGCGCTTGTCCGTGAACCTACTGTAAGGGGGCTATGTGCACTGGCCTCATAATCTAGCACCCTTGATAACGACATACTGCCCCCGCCACCGCCCCAGCGCCTTCAAGTTACCATGTCATCGCCCAATGATCCGCGCTACCCAAGTGTGCACAACCGATGCACCGCCTCGCGCAGCCGACATCGTATGATACTCACTTCAGACTCCCCCTTTTTGTATTAGCCTGAGCTCGCGCCCTCCATCTCCCTTCTCCTTCCAGACTCTGTAGTATAGCTTTGCCTGTAAATATATTGCTACCTCGCGAATATAAACCAGGACCGTCTCCATAGGGACTCGGTCACCGTGTCCTTATGGGGGCGAGGGAACAATGTGCTGAGCATTGCCCACTTTTATCCTTCCCTTTCTTTTGTATGAGCGGTCAGATAGCCCGGACACTGGCAGGTGAGCACGCCGTCACTCCCTGCCTTAATATTCATCCCCTTTCATCTTTCGTCTGTCTTGCTTTTATTTTCTCATCTCGTATTATCACGAAAGTAGGGCAGCGGTCAAATGCAAATCAACAGCGCAAGCCCTTGTCGCGGACGCAAACCAGTCCTCTCCCTCTTTGATACTCACATCGCGCGGTCTCCTCTTAGGATCCTCGCTGAAATCCATCGCATACTCGATCTGCGAGTCAAAGTAACTAATGAACGGAAGGTTTCACAGACAAACAGGCCGAGTGGCAGTATATAATAAACAGATGCTAACTGTGGACCGAAACAAAGCCAAAGAAAGGACACGGATGTTTACAAATCATGGTATGACGACCTGTGTAAATTATGAGTCCTTTAGGCTGGTAAGAGGCAACGCTGGATTCTCTTCTGCTTCGAAGTCAACAAAATGACTGTGACTATGCCTGGAGCCGGCGAATTCGGCCTGCCCGACGACGTCTGCGTACTATGTTGATAATGATATCTAGGCGCTGCACGCCGTTATGTGTACAGGCAGTCGCTACACTTGCGGTAATAGAAGGGCCTGAAATTGTGGTTGTCTGTAGATTCGAGTGTGAGTGAGCATTGACTGGAAGAGATAAAGATCTGGTCTAAGATAATGATCAGATCAGACCATAAGGCCTAAGGACTTGAAATGCCTGACTCACCATTTTTCTCTCGTTGAGTCTACAAGGATCATAAGGAGTAGATGGCGAAGGAGGGGTGGGTTTGGTCACGGACGAGTTGTTAGAATTGTCAGTGATAACTTGCGTTGTACGGGTGCTCGTGTAAGTTGAGGCCTTAGGAATGCTTTGAGTTTTCGGTGGGATAGGACGACATGGTGATGCGCCCAGAGTAAGGGATTGTGGTATATTAAGGACATCACTGGATGGTGACACCCTTGAGGGATAATCCGGCGGATCCGATGAGAAGGAAGACATGAGAGGTATAGCGGTGGCGAGAGTGGGGTCAGGATCGCCAGGCACCGTGCGAGAAGCTGCGATGAGAGTGGTAGGGTGGGTGGCCACGCCTGTTCTGCTGTCATTCGCGTCGCAGATGTCGGAGATCGCGTCAGAAAGATGGTCTGCCATCTCGCACATAGGATACGAGGCTTGCTGGTGAATGTTACGAAAGTCAGTGTTGAACGCAATGGAATCTTGGGTCGTAGCATCAGTGGGGTGTAGAGCGACGAAAACATGCCGAATTTCGAGGAGGATTTGACTGAAAGCATTGTAGTGCGTCCCACTGTTCTGCACCTGTTGGACGATTTCATTCCAGAGGGAACAGAATTCGTGTTGCAGCTCTGGGAGGGTATTCAGAATGTCCAATTTAGATACCAATGGGAGAATGCGTAATGGCCCCCGAGTCAGATCTAGAGCACCACGGTGAAGGGGATGAAGGACTTGGCGAATAAAATGAATCAGGTTGGCGAGCAGAACGCTATCGCCATGTGCGAGGTAGGACAGAAGCACTTCCTCCGATATACCCAATTCTCCTTTTGCAAGCGTAATCCAGCCGTCATCGCGCTGTGCATTTGAAATGATGCCGGAGATGATGCACCGTGCAAGCGGCACTAAGTCCTCCTCCGCAAAGTCTCTAAGCGAATTTCCGATTTCAATAGATTGAAAAATGCCTCCCAGGTCCTCGGGAGAAAGACACGCTACATTAATGACCTTCAAGCAGGTGACAGTCCGCCTTCTTCTTTCCGTTCCTGAGATCACGTCGGATGACCACGTTCTGTGCCAGAACCTTTCCAGCGTCTGTCCCAGCGTCTTTCGACCCAGAATATCGAGACGTTCTTGGGGGTCTTTGACCATTTCTGAGCCACAGAATCCAAGGATGCCTTCAAAGAACTGCGCGATGTCGTTGTCTCCGCTCAGACCGTTGAGGGTCCGCTTCAACACATCACCGTCGATCTCGAGCAATCGTTGTCGGACTTGTTCTTCAACGAGTTTCTTCGTACCTAATAAGAATACATCGCGATAATAGGTCTTCAAGTGATGGAAATGTCCTCGAATAGTATTGCCAGCGTGAGTGAGCAGGGTGGCTGACCAGAGAACGTGGAGGACTGCAAATGATATGCCAGCATAGACGCGGGCAAAAGCGTTGGAAAGTGGGGTATAGAACGGGCTGTCGGGTTTCAAAATTTGCATGAATGTGATGTACGCGTACGCCGCAGAGCAAAGCCCGATCCAAGAGCAGGCGATGGCCCATATGGTGTAGCTCAAGCCCAACATGAACAGGAAAAAACCTGCGAGGAAGAGGATGAACGAGAAGTGTATCAGAACGGGAAGGATTTCAACAACGTATTCGAATTTCAGTCTCTCAATGCCGGCAGAGAAAAAGGCACGCATCCGAGCTCGCTCGCATAGGCTAGTATAGTGTGGCGAGGTAACCCTCCTGTGCAGACGAGCCCATTGCTGAAGGGACATTGCTATCAAGGCGCAAGTGAGGCTGATAAGCAAACTCAACAGCCAGAATGAGTTAACAAGGACGGATGTATACGGTGGATTAAGGTCACCGTAAAACATAGGGTTCAAGTTTAGATATGTGTCGTTGGAATGAGTGAGGGCGTGGGCGAGTGCATTAGGTAAGTTCAGTAAGTAGAATGAGGTGATTTCCGATGAAATTTCTTGGAAATTAGGCCGCAGATCTGGCATCGAAACGACGACTAATGCCGCGGTAGTAGCAGAGAACAGACCACACTATAACCACCTATTATTGAGACCCGCGATATTGTGATAACTAATAGGAGTGCTTACAAATACGAGGACGGGATCGGTAACCGCTTTCACGAGCTCGACTCTCCTCCGGTCTTGTTCTTCTGCGATCCCAAGATACATGGCAAACAGAAGGTCTGAACTATCAGAAACATCGGAGTTTCTTCGTGGTGTTCGATCTTGAATAGACTGAGGAGGATAACGGTGACTGCCTACAACAGGTTGTTAAGTAGGTTAAAATATGGCCCGTTACTGTCGTGTACCTGTGTCAGTCCTCTCCTCAGGTCCGAAATGGATAGTCTCGTGAAGAGGTTGCAACTGAGACATTGAAGAACGATTGTGTGGGGGATGAAGGGAGAAAAGAGGGGCTAGAGGTGTTGTGAGACCAAAATATATGCTGTTGTTTGATACGCAGCCTTCCATCATTCCGAATACAGGATTCGATCTCCGTCGCCCGACGGACGCATCTCTCTAGAAGAAATGTGATTACATGGCCAGGTGTTCTGTTGCTACCAGTCCGCGGGTGTATTACGATACTCTGTGAAATGCGATCACGGCGTCTTTCATTGATAAATAAAACACGTCTTGCTAAGTAATCAGTGTCCTATTCGTAGGTTGTTGTGTTGTAGATAGTCACCGGCACCCCGTTCTGGCAGCCTCGTCGTCCTTATCCAAAACCCGGAATTCGCTACGAGTCCTCGCTATCGCTCGCGAACTCCACCGCCGTCACCCTGCGCGCCGCTTTATTCGGATTAGCCAGGGATGCACCAGGTCGCCTCTGCATCGCTGGTTGTACAGCCGCACCTACACGACCAAAAGCATATCAATACCTCCTCCGCAGCCAGTAACAGGTGACGATAACACGCACGCGAACGAAGTCGATCCACGCTTCCGCCGGGTCCAGCCGTCTCGCGCTCAGATGCAAGCGCGACCGCGGCGGCGGCATCGGCGCGAGCTTTGGCCAGCTCTGCTTTCAGGTGCTTGACTTCCTCCAGCGTCGCACGCTCTGCCGGAGTCTGCGCCTCCGCTGGAATCTGTGCCTTCGTTCGTGGTATTGGGGGTGGCAGCCTTCCTCTTCCCTTGCCCGACGATTTGTCACGTATTCTCTGGGGGCAGGACCTGGACAGGCTAGATGAGCTGTCATCGTCTTCATAATGACGAGAATGGTGGGTGTTTCCACTCTCGTAAGAATGCCGTGACATTTGAGAAGTAGCACGCGACGGTACAGAAGAACTAATGGAGGCATGTGTGCGCGTGCGCTTCACAGGTGGATGTAGGTTTAGGGGATCAGTATCGGGGTTTGCAGGCCCTCCACCTCCATGGTGGATGCGGCAACCATGAGCCTGAGCGTCCTCCGCAATCTAATCCCAGAACGAGATGAAAAGGGTGTAGGGGTGTGTGAAGTACGACGCACCCTTGCAAAGTACTTGAATGCAAAACACGCGGCACTTTCCTTATCAAGCTCGCTGAGAGCGACGAATAAAGGCTTCTTGGCATTCGTCCCAAGAACGAGCTACGATGGGAGAGTTATAGGGGGAAAAAGGTCAACAATCGACAGCCAGAGGCAGGGAGTATGGCGCATACCTTCATGTTCTCAAAGTCGTCGTTCCCCTCATGCACGATCTCCACCTCGCGCTGCACAATCGTGTTGGCTATACGCTGAGCAAAGGTGCCGAGAAGCGCAGGCGACATGTCGCCGTTCTACGAGCACAGGGAGGGGGACACAAACGTCGTCAGAAATCGACTGAGGAGAAAGGGGGGAAGGGCTGATAAGCTTACTGTGAGCTTTTCCACGTCAGCTACGCGCCATGCTCCGCTCCACCAACGACCGTCAGGATGACCGACATGCACGCGCCATGCGTCGGGCTCGAGGTCCGTAAGCAGAATATATGCGACTTCACGCTCGCGTTGGCGCTTGCTTTTGGACGCTGGCTTGGACCTTGATGCAGAGTTTGCTTCGGGAGACGAGGCGGGGACAAGCTGGACTAGAGCATGCAGCGGGGCGAATGCAGCGAGGCGGGAGGTGTTCTTCTTGGAAGATGCCATGTGTGACGAGACGACAGGGGGGTCAGAGAGAGATTAAAAAAAGAGTATTATTCACAAGACTAAAAAGTAGACAACAGAAGAAAAGAGAAAAAAAAAGTGACAGTAGAAGAAATGCGGAAGAGTATCCACAGAGATGTTGAGTTGTTGTACAGGAGCAAACCAGCCACATCAGATCATGCCATCACTGCGTGCCTTGTATGCTGGCAGGCCTGCCAACGATGGAACTTCCTCGGCTCGGGAGTAACTCGGATGACGGCCCGGGCTTAGTTCCTGTGGTCGGAGTAAGAACTAGAAAAGGAAAAGGACATGAAATGTCCTGTAAGGATTGCCGAAGAAGGTGTTCACGGGCGAATCATACAAGTTTCGACACGCGTGAAAGGCCGTTGAGCATCGTCGACAGAAATAGTACTAAGAAGACCTTCCACGGAGTGACGGAGCTGAGACCAGAACAGATGTCCATGCACCCTTCATTCTGCATTCAGGACAGAAGGTGTTGGATCACAGTTAGACCAGGCTACTATGGCTGAACACAGGGCCCCTCGCAGAGTCCGCCAAAGACGTCAGAGAAAACTATGAAGCTAAGCGCTCGACGTGGCTCGAGATCGAGCGCGGGGCTTCGTCCAATATAATAACACAAGCGGAATACGTAAAAAGTTTCTCAACATCCGATACCTATTTACACGACTCTTTCCGATTATCATACACGCACGACCTATGAAATTATACGAAAGGTAACACTTTCGACGCACTCTCCTTGTGTATCAAGTCCGGGGTTCCCTCAACGCCTCTGAATGGCCTTTGCGATCCGGTTCCGAAACTCGTCCTCCGTCTCATCCAGACGCTGCTTGACATCCTCGCCCTTCTCAGCGGCCTTTCGCTTGGTTTCTTCAAACCTCGCCTTCCAAGCCTCCTGTGTTTCGTCCACATGACGTTTCAGGTCGTCGGCAGCATCACGAGTTTGCGACCTTCCCCAGCTGAGCCAACCACGCCCGCTGCTCTTCGCCTCATTAACCTTTTGTTCTAAAAACATAGGAAGACAGAACATCAATACTTGGGGCAAAGTGATCAGTGCTGAAGAACGACTTACCGACTGCAGCGCGATCCTCAGATACGCGGTGGGCCGCTTGGTCTTTGGCCTCTTCAAAGCGCTGTTTTCCACGCTCGACGCCTTGGCCAACTTGATCTTTCGCTGTTTGCACCTTTGACTGCGCTTCCGCTTTGATGTCCTGGTATTTCGCATCGCTGGCTTTTATAGCCTCCTGCCCACGCCCCTTCGCCGAGCGACCCACGTCCTCAAGGCTTCGTCCACGATCACCGCCCTCGACCCCCGCTTTGGGCACCTCCACGTCGCCGATGCGTGCACCCTCCATCATCGCGTAGTAGTACCAGATGGCTCCTACGGCAGCGAGACCGCTGCCAATATAGAACGTCTTTCGATCCGGGCTCTTTTTGTGGTGCAGTCCCTCCGAGTCCGTTTGATTGGTCGTCGGGCGGTTGTGGTCGGGTGCCGCGCGCGGGCCTACTGTATTGAGTGTGCGAACGTGGGCGTGGACGTGGTGCCGCTGGATGGTTGGGGCAGCCATGCGAATGGCGCGAGACCTGCCGGTGAGCACAATGCTGTACTGCATGGATTATTTTTACGTCGAAGTCGATTTCTTTTAGTTATGGGGGCGGTTTCTGTTGAGTTAAGGCTGTAATGAAAAGACCGTGGAGTGGTGTCCGCGACACCCTTTTGCAGGGCTTTCCATTGACCATTGGCTGACCCTTGACTCCATGACGTCGTCCAATAACTTGACCTTGACGTCACTCACGTGCACGTGTTCATTTACAACGGTCATGTGAGTGCACGTGCGGGAGAGAAGAGGAACATCGGCAGAGCTGATGGTGCTAGTCCTGTTTCATACGGTAAGGATTAAGCTGATGTAGGATTCACGCGAGGCCAAAGGAAGTGGGAGGCAGCGAGCGTAGGGTAGTGTTGGGGAGTCAAGCGGGCGAGGCACCAGACCGGGCGCGATCCGATCGCTTGTTTGACCTTGACCTTTTTTTTTTGGTGCAAGAAGGCAATATATATTGCGGGAAGATCGAGACTAAATACACGCCGTACAGTAGTTGCTACGAGAGCATAGGTTGCGTTCAGTTAAGAAATGTACAAGACAGGGTCGAAGAGTAAAGTGAGGTACAGATGTAATTTAAGGTGGATCAGGTGCGGTAGGGGGCGTGAGAAGGCTTTGCTACGATGTAAAAGGGAAGCTAGGCCGGAATAGGTGGAAAAGAGGCATTCAGTCAGTGGACGTATAAGGGATCAGATCACCTTTAAGTTCCCAGTCACGGTCACATTCTTCCAAATAGTGCTCCAGCGTCCATTGACAATTTGACCTTGACCTTGGCCCGCGTGCCGGATCGGTCGGATTGGTGGCCGGATTAACTGAAAAGGAACGACGTCGCACACTATTTCCCTTTTTGATCACCCTTTCTCCCAGCTTCTAAACAACATCCGCACCGACAAGAGCATGGCGTCCCTCATGGCTGTCTCATCTTGCCCTTTGGGCAGACTTTATGCGCCCTTATCGCAGCTACGGAAGGAAGAGGTCAGCTGCCGGCGTTCTGTTTGCAGTAATAGGAAATCTTATCTCTCGTCACATAGGCAGGTGGCGTGTTAGCGTATTAAGGAATATGAAGCCCGTCATTATATAAAAAGGTCTTTTTGTCTGAGCCGTCATAGAATCGAGTCACCGTCCCCGTCCCCACATCCTTTCGCCTCGTCTTGTTTTTCCCCAACCATATATCTCATAGTTCATATGCGTAGTCTGGGCAGCAGCTGAGTCAGTAAGCGCTTCTCCGCGGATGTGAATATTTAGTGTCATCCGGATGGTGTTGAATTCATCTCAGATCGAGATAGCCTCAAGTATATATGTAACTATGCAAAAGCAAGCGAGAAGAAACGATCTAACCAGAACTAAGTAAGTTCGAAATCTCCGTGGGCCCACATTACAACTCTTCTCTCGCGGCAACCTACAAAAATATGAGAAGTGGCGAAGAACGACGGTCATTTACACGACACTTACAATTTATAGTACGGCCTCCACCGGGGTGCTTGGAGACGACCCAGACTACGTTACTTCCGTCCCTTTTTCGAAGAATTCGGATACCTGTCCTTCATGACATCTGCGAAAGATCTCCAATTCTCCGGCCACTGATTAGTCTTTAGGCGTTCTTTCATCTGTGCCATGTACATCTGGTGGATGCGCGCTGTCTCGCTGCGCTTGGCATCAACCTCATCTGGGGAAAGATCGCAGCACTCGGAGGCCCGGTTGGTGACATGCCCCTTCAACACCTCGGGTCGCGCGAAGAAGTCCCCGCAACGATCACAAAATGATATCTGAAGTGGATGTGCCTCTGCGGTCTTGCAGTGCCTCGAAAAGTGATCCCACGATGTGAAATTCACTTTGGGACACAGCTTGCACCTGAGCACGTGGAGAGCCCTCTTCTTTATCTCCTCGGGTGTAGCATTGAGGAAAGACAGGTAATCAGCGTGAGGTCGTTTGGGGATTTTTCCTTTCGTCGCCTTTGACTTGTTTCCCGTGCTGTCGCTATGGCCCTGCGTTACCCCTTGCATGCCCACTTTGATCGATGGCAACTCTTCCTGCGTGGTCGTCGTCGCCGTCAATGCCTGCTGAACCCTTGGCACTAGCAAGGGTTGACCACAATCTCCCTGCATGGCTAGATTCATGAGCATGTCTGCTTGGGATCTGATCTTGCTGGATGTCGTGTTAATGCTTGCAGGTGCCTTAACGGAAGGCTTGCGATGGAGCGCATTTGTGAACCCTCCTGGCCCCAATGTCTCCGTGTTAGTAGCTAAGTTCTCCCTCGGTGACTCGTTGAGGCTAGGCACCAGAACCGAGCCTGGAGAAGACGCGCAACGTCCACCTGAAGCCGATTCCGCTGAAGGCCTGCATGCACATCGCCGTATTAGCCAAGATAATCATGTCATAGCCGCAGGAAGCGCACAGATTGGAGGTACGTACGTTGGTTTTGCATCACGATCGGGGAAAGAATATGTATCTGCATCGTCGCAGGCTAATTCGGTCTGGGAAGCGACATTCTGTGCAAAGCCTAGGACCTGAGCCCACAAAGCATCAAAATGGAGGTAGCGTTTCCATCTGCGTGACCTGCACCCACGCTATGTGACGCAGCCAAAACTTGGACAGGCGAGTGGGTGAGTACAACTTGTGCCTGCGAATTGTCGTTCGCCGGCAGTCCAACGGAAAACAAGTTCGTAAGAGGATGGAGGTCCTGTAGCTGGCCAACGTAAGTTCATGCCATCACATTAGATGTTGTGTACTTACGGAGTGCATGCAGTGAGTAGAAGCAGCACCACTGTCGGCGGTCATAGTTGCCATGTCATAGTCGAAGTCAAGTTCCTGGGACAACCAAAAGTGAGTAAACACTCGTACTTCTGAGGAGACTTGATCACTCTGACGGGGCCGGACAGAGTCGGAACAAGCATAAGTTCGCGTGACAAATAAGGCGACAACTTAGACAATATGTCGGTTTGGTCCTCTTCCATAGCAGTGTGGATCGAAGCGATGAGAGCTCGCCGTTGGGTTGTCATTGTAGTGGTGGAGTTAGTTATGAGGAAGACGTGCTTGTGTAAAACCTTTGCAGGCCGAGATGCAATACTGGCATCACCAGGAAAACCACACCCGCAAATATGAGTGCCTGTTTATTCATGTACTGCACCCAACCCTTCGGGAAATGGCGTTGTCTAAATGGATAACGTGTAGTTCGCATGATGTCGCCCAAAGCTGTGGGAAACAAGGTGTTCGTATTTGGAAAGGACCCTTGAAAATATTTTTTGGTGACGGACCGGTGCTGTAGCCGGACATGCCGGTGCGCTTGGTCCGTCCATGCGGTGCCAGTGATATCTCCCATCCTTGGTCCGTCCATAACGTCCATATCATGATATCTCCCGCTCTTCGCTCTTCTCTGATTGGAAAGACGTATTTTGTGGGTGATGATTAAAACGAATGGAACGTCCGGTGTGTCGCCAGCCCTTCCAATCTTAGCCTATAAGGCAATAGTTTTGGGTCGAGGAGATACCGTCCTCCTCTCCAAGAACGAACTAATACAACCAGTACGTTATCGGGGTGGATAGTGGATAGAGTATAGTGTCTTTGGAACATCTCGCTAGTGACATGTGGTCCAGCCTCATACATCTGAACCAGGAAGGATATTCCCTTCAACTCATCTTGTCGTATCTGCAATCCTACGTCGGCTTGTCTCGTCTCAGCCGGTCCTCGCGCCTGCGAAGACGAGCTTTGCACTTCAAGCTCCAGGTTTCAAGTTGGAAGCACAGAACCGAGATTGATTGTCATAAGGGGGTGTCCCTGATGACACACACCACCCCGCGTTTCTTCCATCATCCCAGTATTGACACAGAGGCACATCGAAGGTATAGGAATGCTGAGGTTCTGATGTCACGCCAGCGTTAGCCAAATAAAACCGGAAGGAGTGCACTGACGCCTGGCTCCGCATTGTCTCAATCGCCTCGCACCATGCTCGAGAGCTCGACACGTGTAGAAAAACTTGAACTCCTAAATGTTGCAGAAGCCTGGCGGTGCTCAAACCGCACGGAGTCAAAATTCCACAGACCGTTCACCTCATGAAATGCGTGTAACGTCACTTCACAGAAGGACGGTGCTTCTGGTCTGGTGTGACCGCATCGCGCAAACGCTGGACAATGGAGACGAACAAAAAACATACAGTACTGACAGAGAAGCCAGTGAAGGCAAATGAGATCCTATCGCGCGGGACGTTCGCTCCCCCCTATCAAGAATAGGGAATTTCCCTCCCGTAGTCAAAGACTAAACGGGCATAATGGTCCAATGACAACTGAAAAGTTGGTCAAATCGACAAGCGGAGGAATCCGCAGGCGACTTCAGCCAAAGAGCGATAAGCAGAAAGGCCGTAAAGACGCAAAGTCCAAAGGCGAGGGGAAAGGAGAGAAAGGCCGCAATTCGCCAAGGGCTCAGCAAAGATTATGAGAGGTAGTGGAGAAAGAATGTACGTTAGCGTGACCAAAGTGCAGCCAGATCCCATCTATTCGTCCTTCAAAAAGACTTGATGTCTTGTATTATGTCGTTAGTAAAAAACCCCTTCCACTGCAAGTCCAAGCTGGCGTCCAAATGGGAACAAGGGCAACTCAGTCGCGACTGTATTTCGCCAATCTTGGGACAAAAAGGTCGATTTCCTATGACTAGACCTGCCTTGCCTTGCCTAGGATGTCAAGGGAGATGCAGGAGGGAAAACCCCAGGTAGTCGAGCAGGGAATTGAGCATAGGAGAGGACACCAATGCTGAAGTTTTCACTCACCCAACTAGGAGGGGAAGCTGAGAAAAGCTGCCCAAACCCACTGCACAGTATCCAAGCTTCGTCTTTGACAAGGCTAATCTACAGCCGCATTGGCTATCTCTACTTCCGTCTGGTTTGGTTGTTTGTAGCCGATGGCGTCTAATTACGTTGCTGGATGAAAAGAGAAATGTGATGCACTACCAGAACACTGTTTCAAGACATGACTTTTCACGTATGCGATGATGGCAAGGACGCTGCTCGGCGCTGTCGCCAACGTGCCAACTTGAAGCCATGATCATGATTCTGTTCGGTACTCATCTTAAAGTACCAGCTCCTATAAACGGACCCATGACTTCACGAGACACTACCCCATCAGGGCCCTTGCGCTTTTCATCCAATACAAAGGATGTCAGACCGTTATTACAGGTTACCGTGTCCTGGACGTTAGAGAGAAAACATCAATTTAAAAGTTTGGCGCTTAGGCGGCCCGAAGTGGAACACGGCATGCGTCGACGCGCGGCGAAAAAAGTTCGGTAGCTATTCAAATGGCCATTCGAGACCGACTTTTAGGACACTCACTTGTACCTCCTTCCTCATTCTACTCCAGCTCCCTTTCTTAAACGATTATATGCCTTCCTCCATGATCCATATGTGTGACACACCCTCCCTCCTGACGTGGGTACCCGAGTAGTGGGATCTTATAATGCCTTCAGAATGAATCGTGGTGGCAAGAAAGAAGGCCCTTGCAGTGATCGCAGATGATTCCGATGGAATACACCACCATAGTCACCAGGCGCTTTTCAAGATTTTTTTAATTGCAAGACCTCACATCAAGTCAGAGCCAACACATGGCCATGCAGTACAGCCTTCCGCGTCCAGATGCCTGCGTCACCACGAAAAGCACCCTATTCCTCTCCTCGAGATTCGTCAGCACTATAAAATGCCACACATTGCACTACGACCTCATCGTCCGATTCTAGTAGACGGCTGCGTCACCGCGCCACACGCTGAAGGTATCGCGCGCCCAATCTCGAACTCGAAAATAGTTGCTCGGCACGGGGGCTTGCGTCCATGGTAGAGATGTACCAAGGACGTTCTATCGTTGACGGCGCCTTTACTCGTCGTGGGGAAGACTTCGATGGCGTTGGGAATGGGAACTTGAACCTTAGTTGGAAAACCGCGGCGATGGCCATAGGCAGGGAGGGCTTCGTTGGGAGGGCGACCGCACTCGATTTACCATATACCATATCTTAATCATGCGTTTAAACTCTGCTGAGGTTCATAATACCGCACTTATACTACATCATATTACTTTTTGTTTCTTCATCTTTCGTCGACACCACAAATATAGCTCTGCGCTAATCATAGCCTTTTTTTAGCCCATTATTGTGCGTCTCGAGGTACAGAACCCCGTGTAGTACTTCATGAAGGTGTACATGACAGTTTACGTTGCTATTGGCCCTGCGATTTAACAATGCAGTTATCATTACGTCCTATCGTGGCGAAAGCCGCCTATTATGGCCTTTACTAGCCTGACAGGAACTGTAAAACAGAGTAATGATATCCTCATACTGATGCTACGTTATGGTATCAAGATCTAAAACCATTGGTTGGGGTTGTGGTGTTTGCGTCATGCTCAGTGAACAAGTGATTCCTGATGTAGCTGAGGGCATCGTGCTCGTCGTGGACGTCATTCTAAATGTGCCACAGGATCGACTCGTGGCTGACCCGAGCCCCAACGCCCAAACTGTGCTCACAAGCATGGAAGGTCCTCTCTTCCCTCTCTCGCGTCTCCACCCGCAGCGAACGTGGACCCGTGGTCGTCCTGGCCGGTCACATCCATGCAGTAGATGACACGCAATTGAGCGGGGTCCTATCTTCCTTCTGGCGCTGCCAACAGCAAGGGAATTGGCCTATCCTTGTCCCTGGGGTATCGCATCCACCCCGTACTCAGCGTGATACTGTGCGAGATCTGTAGTGCATCCGCTTGATGCAACAAAGTACACCCGTGCGCCTCCTGTGCTGTCGCATCCATGCCTTGCTCGACGACCAAACGCGTGAGATCCGCGCGTTATTCGCCCACCAAAGGTGTCGGCACGCATTTGTCGTGGGTTGTTGCATCCGTGACATGTTCGACCAGCAAGCGCATGAGATCCACGTTTCCTCCCTGCATTGCCAAATACGACGGAGACGCCTCATGTTGTCCTGGACTGTCACATGCGGCCAATTCTCGATGAGCAAACGTGCAAGATCCACGCATCAGCAAGAAGGCTGATGGCCTCCCAAAACGTCTCGCAAATAACGGGAAGTGTGCCTGCGAAGCCAATTTGTTAGCCTGCTAGTATCAAAGTTTACATTGCCGTTGTACGGCATCAGAGCAAATGAGGTGCGAACGGACCTTTTCTGATACGGTTTGCTTGTTCCACGTATCCGCTCAGGTCGCGCATCGAGTGGTACAATGTGCGTTATGTGGCCCCGAATTCCCAGATAGCTTCACAACGGCCCCAGGAATGATGGTCCAATGCTAAGTCGGACGAGATAGAAGCAGCAACCTGGAATACCAGGGGGTCGGTTAATGGACAGAAGTCGACATCGTTGTGGGTGTGAGGGAGATGGTAGGGCAGGAAGGGTGAGGTGTATCGCGAGGGTTGAAGGGATCGATCGTATCACTGTTTATCCTTTCCGTTAAAGTATGTTCGTCAGTTTACACAGCTTGACATGGCGCACCGAAGCAAGGCAACTCTATCGCCACGTCCATCAACCCGAGGATACCTTGCTCTTCAAACATCCCGAAGCTTGCTTCTGTTGAATTATCGACTAAAGTCTCCGAGAGCCACTGCCATGCTAATGTCGAGCAACGCCTTGGGTGTCATGGGCAAACGGGGGCATCCTTTTGTAGGAGGACCATGGTGATGGTGGAATAGTACTGTGTGTCGGAATCTACCGGGAATTATAGGAGGGATTGAGGACTGGCGCACGCGATACACTCAAGTCAAACAAACTGAAGATGGTAGATTCTGGAGCACGTACTGTAATCCCCATAAAAGCCAATCCAGTGCCTCCGTTCACCAGTTTTGCTTCCCACGAGGCCAGCTCAACAAGGTAACTTGATAGCGACTCGATGCGTTCTGTTACTGTATACTGTGGCCATCTGCCTCGAAAGCGTCCATGGATTCGAAGAAGTTGTCATTTCTGGTGATGTTGAGTCTGCGGATTTTGTTGGCTGTGGAATTCGAAAACAAGCGATCCCGGCATGATGACGTTTAGCCCCGGAAATCCAGGCGCGTCCAGCGCAGGGGCTGAGTCTGGGATGGCACTACTTGGTTAGTGTTGATGTTTGTCTCTGCGAAGACGTAGTTTGTGTCTAAGGTTTCTTTTGATACGAACACACAACCACACAGAGTGTAAAGGAGAGCGTTGCGGTGCGCGGCACGGCCTCATTGTTGAAACGTTGAAATTGGGAAAGACCGTAAGACGATTCATATTTTCTACTATACGACAACACCAGTAAAATATCTCTCTGAATGACTCACCACGAGATTGTCGAGGGACGCATGCGCGTCTTTTCAATACAATGCGTTGATGTAGAAATAGGACGTAATAGCCCGTGTTCGTCTTTTTTTCGGTCAGACGACGACTCCTTATACAACCCCCGTTGACACATTCTTTTCTTATTTGCACGCTAGTTATAGGACGAAATTTTTACTTTCTGAAGCTGCTAGAATAACCCTTCCCCATACCCGCGCCCTGCAGTAAGCTCGCCATCTGTGCGTCATACAGAGCACATTTCAGAAAAATAGAAGGGCACTCATTGTTTTTGCTTTTCTGAAATCAAACTCAAGCGGAAATAGCAGAGTAGAAAATGACAGACATAGGACAACATTTCCCTGCGTATTATTATCACCAAGGGTACTTGCGTGGCATGTCCGCCCATCAAATAACCCGGGTACGCGGCAAACGGAAGTACAGAAGGACAGTCTTCTATCGGAATGATCTTTGTGTCAATCAGAGGCACAGACGTTTTAGACGCTAGGAGACGAATGAAGAATGCATAGTATAATGCTGACACAGACGTTCCCAATTACTATATCCACCTCCCACATTGACCGAGCATCGACCCGGGTGCGTCACCTCCAGGCTTTCACTGTATTCCTATTCCTCCTCTCCTCAACCCCCTTGGTCCAACGGATGCTTCGACTGGTCTTTGTGTATAAGACAAGGCTGAAAAGTCAAACAATCGGTTGATCATACAGTTTGTTATAGCTTGTGGAGAGAGGTGGGTCGTGCTTATGTGCAATTCAAGATCATGCGTAATCGTGTAGGTATGCGTGTGTATGGCCCGTAGTGTCTCGTATGGAAGGAAGAGTCACAACTTTTGTTGTTTCCAGCTGTACTTGGAGGCAAAAAAACTACCAGTAGCCCAGGACCATGAAGAGTGCGTTCGAGTCCATTTCCTTAGCCGTCATTGAATTTATTAATTATTCCGATATCCATTTAACTCCTCGTCTTCTATCCCCCCATGTTTCGTGTGTTCATTGTTTGAGATAGGAGTTGACCAAAGTCTGTCGGACGGACGGGAAACGTGGTGCGTGGTCAGGACAACTGTTCAACAGAACTACGTCGGATCGAAACCACTTTACGAGTATACTAAAACTAGCAGAATGATGGACAGAATAGAAGAAATAAAGGACAAACGGATATATATATAACGATTACCACTACGCTTTGGGCACCTTGACCCGACATTGCTGTCTGCTCCCTCTCTTTGACGAGTTCGGGTACATCGCCTTGATAATCTGCGCAAAAGGCGTCCCGATCCTCTCATCTGTCTCCAAGCACAGCTCCAATCTCTTCTTGAAGGCTTCGTGGGCCCTCTTCGTCTCCATACGTTTGGCCTCTGCTTCAGCTGGAGTAACACCATGGCACTCTGGAGGACGGTTCTTCTGGTGCCGTTCCAGTGAGTCCGAGCGCGCAAAGAAGTCCCCACAGTATCGACAAAAAAAGATCTTGAGCGGGTGCGCCTCCATGAAGTTGCAGTGCCGCCTAAAATCCTCCCAGTTACTGAAGCCGGCGTCAGGGCACAGTTGGCACTTCAGCTCGCGGACGGTCCCGCGCGCCAAGTCCTCAGATGTAGCCCCGAGGAGGCCCCTGTGCCTCTGGCTGAGTCGCTTTGGGATTTTGAAGTGGCCTCTTTCCCCGTTCTTTGCATTTCTCGAAAGCATCTTTTGTTGCACTATGTTGCTAGCGTAGTACCATATCGCTTCCTCTTCTCTCTCCTTTATCCAAGACAGCTGTCCCTGCACGTTAGTCCCCACCAACTCCTCCTGGGCACACGACCCTGGCAATAATCGGGGGGAAACTTCGTGTGCATTCGGGGCGGCGTGCATCCCCGCTCCGCTTCCCGCTGCCTCAGAGTTCCATCCGTTTCTTGTCAGGCTCCTGGTGGCTGACATTTGGTGGCCCCTATTTTCGGAAACTACAGCGTCCGGGAACCCGTTCGGCGTTATGTTGATCTTTGATGAACCACCTGTATGGATATCGTGTACTGCTTGGAAGAAGTCGCCGCTTGTTTCTTCGTCACTGTGAAGACGTTTTCCGAGAATGGTCCTAGTCGATGTCGACATGTGTGTGGCTGGAGATACTGTCACACCGACACCCTTGTCCAACCCGTCAAGGGGAGGCACATTAATTTGGGCCGAGCCCCTCCTGTAACAACCGTTTATGTTAGTGAAAGCGAACATGTCACCCCCAGAAATAGGAGCCAGGCCAAAGAAGATGCTCACTGGGTGATGCTAACAGTGTCGGCAATGCTGAAGTTTCGTGACATCTTTCCTACCACGTCGCCGTCACCGTACAAGGGGGGCAGACACGGGAAGTGATCAGGTTGTTCGGATAACAGGGCCAATTCACCTAGTGAAGGAGGGGCCGCTGCCGCAGAGCTACAAGCAAAGGGATTCTGTAAGAGACTCGAGGTGAGAAGGACTCTTGTATCGAGTGGCTCGCCCTCACGCCTTGTGGCTCTGTTATTAGTTGCTGGGGCGTAATGATGTACCCATTCCTTGAGGCATCGCCCCGTGATGCCGTAATGATGTCCGCTGATTCTGTGAGTGCTTTGGGTTATGTGAATACAAGCCGATGGCGAGGAAGAATTTGACTGACTCGGAAGAGGTGTTGACACGAGACAAGCAGTGAGGACGTCCTGTAGCACAACATCGTTAGCCCTGTCGACACCTATTTAATGTGTACACACCGCGTTGATGCCATTATAGTTATACGAGACGTTATACAAATTATTAAGTTCAGGATTGAATGCCCTGGAACCGGTGTCCTCGGGGTCTGTAAGGTCGACCCTGACCTTGGGAAAATAGTCGGAGACCCAATCCAAGTTTTGCGACTATGGAAGGTGAGTAATCTCTCAGATCCCGGAGAGGATCCTCCTCACTGCGATGGGAGCCATCACATCCCAGTCGAAGGCAACGGCTGCTTGCTCATTGCGCGCGGCTTGAGACGATACAGCCGTTTGGTCTGGGTCACATGACCAGAAGATGGAATCACTACTCATGTCGAAGGAATTCATGATGGGTTGGTTGGTTGGTTGTTCGGTTGGTTGTAGAGGGTGTCGATCGTAGCCGGAGAAAGGAGATGCAAGAAAGTGGGGGTGCGAACTTGAAGGTGACCAGAATTGTGGTCGACGTTTTCAAATATATGGAGCCAGGATGGGTGTCCACAAGGTGTTCATGTCCACAATCACGTACATGAGCGCCAATGTATGTCGATCCCCCTGTACCTGGCCCGGCCTCTTGTCTCGGATCGCCTCGTGTCCTCAGTGATACGGCACGGTACCGGAATCCTTGACAGACCCACCCGAAATGTGCCGTGCATTCTGGCCCCCTTGGTGACGCCGTACCAGTGGGAGAAAATCAACCGAATCCTATGCAGGGCACAAATACAGCATTCAAGTAGAACCGCACAGCAACACTGACGACTGGCGCCGCTCCAGCCGGGCGTAAGCAAAAGCGATGAGTCCATCTGCGACACAGTGACAAATGCACGTACAATCGGAAACTGGGATTTGCGCTCGGAAAATGGACGGCGTGGTCGCCGCTACGGGTGGGGAAATGACGTACTCGGGCTAGCGGTACCCGTGCCAGTGTTGCGCATGTCGAAGACTGCCGTTGTTTTCGGGGTGTGATTAGCCGGAGAAACGGGTATGCGAATTTGGACTGTATATGTTGGTTGGTACGACCGGTAGACTACGGTAGTATAGTACTTCTTTTGGAGAGAAGATCGTGGCATTGATATGGACGTGCGGCGCCAGGCGCCGGCGCGAGGCTCGGGAGGAGGGTGTGTGGGTTACGCACGTCTCACGTGTTGTCCAGGTCGCTCAATAATCGTTCAAAGCTCCGACTAGAGAACGACTATTTCGGACATGCGATTCAGAGTTAGCGAAGACAGGCATATCAAGTCCCAAGCCGTCCAAAATCAACGACTATTTGTATTGTTGTACTCGCGGGTGGCACAGCCAATGTGGAAAGGCAATAGTAGCGATACGTACTGTACTATTGAGGGCAATCAAGCGGAGCGGAGCTAAAATAAAATTGATGGATTCTCACAAATGTTCCTATTACTGGCTTATTCTACTGAACGAAAAGTTGGAATAGATGCCAGGAAGGATATGGAAGAACTAGTAAATCAATCATTTGAATGTTAGCAAGTTGAACCCTAAGGACTGAGTTGTCATGCTTCTTTGATCGATTAGGCTGCCCCTTCCCTCTATGCTATCTCTCCATGAAGGTACTCTGAAGGGCGCGAATCATGGTTCTGTTTGAAGGGATAATCGATAATCATGGAATACCAGACCCGATGAACAAACTCGCAACTTCACGAATCATCACCTCATCAGGGCCCTTGCGCCTGTCGTCCAGTACAAACGACGTTCAACAGTTGCACGACTTTAACCGGATCCTCGATTGTGGACTCTCTGAGCTCGACGCGGACCATTTTGGCGGGGATCCCGCCAGGAAGGAGACCCTTGGTAGAGAAGAAGATGCCATGCTCTCTCGATGGGAAACTACCTTTACGCAGCTACTAGCGAACCTAAAGGCTCGGCTAGGAGGCACCAGAAACGGGCAAACTCTGTGAGGTTTTTTGCTTGCGGTATGACAGCAACGGCTGAAAAGTCCGACGCAGACTTGGCGGGGCTGGTCTGTCTGGTTGGAGAGGATCAGCTCCACTGGAAAGTGACTTCTATCCTCGACGAGTTCTGGTAGGCATTTGATGTCGTTGTTGGGCGAGTGCTTCGGAGTAGCCGAACGAAAATTGTGATGGGCCGGGGCGTGAGTCCTTGGGCCACGTTAGTATAATTTTCTCCTTGTCGTATAATGAATAGTCCTGCCGATGGATCAGATTTGATGTCAGATGTACCGTAGACTCTGCGATGATTTGACGTTATCAAGGCTCACTCAGTGCCGTCAAATTCACTATACAGAGCGCTGCAACCCCAGTAAGGAGTCATCAGTGGATCTCTGGGCCCCTAGGTGCTCCTAAACTCGGAACCACCGCATGAAGAGCTCAACGCGAACTGACTCAAGACGGTCCAGGAGCCTAGAGCTCCTTTCTGCACTATGACAGTAGCGTCTGGTCAGAAAGTTGGTAAGAAAGGGCAATAACGAAAAACCGAGGTTCTCATACGCTGACTGCGCGCGTAAAAATAAGAGTCTATGCTCGATCGTGATACCGAGGAACAATCTGGCATATTGCATCATAAGTATGTACTAAGTTCTTACCTATAAATGAAGTTTACAGAGCGCGGCGATAGGTAAAGCCTCAGATATGGCCGAGCGTTAGTTTAAGAGAAGACGATCGCTTCCCGATGGCTAGATGGGGGCTTCGTGTTAACACCAATCTACACCTTTGAGACTGGTGATCGTACTGCGCAGCGAGACAGGATCGATGACGACTACTCACCCAAGGAATTGTTGCCACTAATAACCAACAGGCCTGCAGCTATCTGCATCGTACGTAGGTTGGGGGATTTCGGATAGTTGACGCGATGGGCCACCATTCGCGTAAAGTGCTTTGTCGACTCCAACGAATACGAAACATACGATGGTGGCAAGTAGCAGGTGCGGCCAAAGTCAACGGCGAAGACCGTTCCGTCACTATCGATGATAAAATTTGAAGGATCTATATCATTGGGGCAAAGGACTAGGCCTTCGGCAATTTCGCTAAGGTAGTCGACGCTAAGTCCTCGAGAGGCAACCAACTTGTTTGCCACCGGGGTAGCGGGAGTGTCAAAACGAGGTAGTGAAAGTGACCTAAAGCATACCTTGTTTACTTGGGCCTGAAGATGTCTGACTGTAGGGTATTCGCAGGACGACTCGCAGTCGAGGAAAAAGTTATGACCAATGGGTCCGCCACCGACATGGCCGGGGGATGTGTCCGCAGGTACGCGGATGCCAATGAACTGCTTGACGGCGGCGGCGACGGCCACCAGGTCGCTCTCTATATATTTTCCCATGCTCAACCGGCGGCTCTCGACTGTATCGCCTGCAACGTGCTGCATGACGATGTATCGACACGAATCGCGCAAGAAGACGAGGTAGACCTTAGGGACGCGTAAAACGCTAGCAGGGTCGGCATTCACGATCTTGGCCACCTGGTCCTGTGTTCGGGCCTCACCTAAGGTAATAGCGGCGCCATACTTGATCCAGAATCGAGGGATGCCTTCGACCTTGAAGCTGGTACCATTCTGGCGGTAGCCAGCGACGGCACAGTGTTGGACGATGCTGTCGTAAGATGGGAGGTCTGTCGGGGCATCTGCGGCATAATACTCGACCTGGTCGACCGACATGGCTAGAACCTGGAACGGAGCACGTATAAGTCAAAGCATTGGGGAGAAGGGAACGGGATAGCCTCACATGCTCATGCTCAGAGAGGGGTGCTAGGGGCGCGAATGACGCGGACACGTGATTTGACGGGAGTTTTGTGCACAATCAGTTGCATCGTGTCATCGTGTCGCGCGCACAGCGGCAGATGCCCCTTTGCATCAGCCTTCTGAATCCATTAGGTGTGTTCCGCTCATTCACTCCCCATCTCGTGGGTTCAAGGAACGCGTCAACTGATTTTTGTGTATAAGACAAGAACAAGACCTGGAAGACGATCGAGCTATTGACTCAGCTAGTCATAGGTTGTAGAGGGGTTGGGGGTTGTGCCGAGCGGGTCATGGATCACGCGGGAGGGCGTACGTCGTGTATGGCTCGTGTCCCGTGAGGAAGGAAGACGCACGTTCATTGTTCAGGTGCGGAGTTGGACATTTTTTTCCTATCGTACGATTGCTCACGTAGCATCTGGCCCAAAAAAATCCAGTGTCTCTTATCCGGCTGTGATCGAAATCAATCGATCGTTCCCATATCCTTCGGATTGTTGTCCTTTTACCCCCAATCTGCGAATCCCATGTTTCGAGTTCATGTTTTGGGGTAGCCGTTGAGCAACGCATGTCAGATGGATGGGGATACGCGATGGGTAGTCGGGATCATTGTCCAGCGGAGCCACGTCGGATCGGAATAACTCGTAGTATATATTCAACGACACGAAAGCAAGCATACGACGATACAGTCCGGATCACTAGGGTAAGAACAAGACCAACGCGAAAATTATCCATGGGGTCACGCTGCAAGTTCTCTCCTTGTAGTAGGACTGACAAAAGAGAATAAAATATAAACAAAAGGACAAGCGGTATACTGGCATAGTTATTGCGAGCGCCACTGATCCCCATTACTCCTTGGAAGCTTTGGTCCTCCCAGCTCCCGGCTGCCTCTCTTTGAAGAGTTACTGCACACCGCCTTGACCATTTGCGAGTAAGACGTCCGGGTCTCCTCGCTGTTCGCTAGGCACTTCTCGAACGTCTCCCGGAAGGCGTCGTGGGCCTTCATCTTCTCCGTTCACTTGACTTCCGCCTCAGCAAGGGTGACCCTGAGGCACAGGCACGAGCGAGGCTGGTCCTTTTGATACCAGTTGCGTGCAGAAGTCCCCGCAGTATCGGCAGAATAAGATCTCAAGCGGATGCGCCTCCGAGTAGTTGCAGTCCCGCTTGAAATCTTCCCATTTGCTGAAGCCTGCGTCAGGGCATAGTCGGCATTTCAGCTCCTGGACGGTCCGACGCACCGAGTCGTTCGATGTGGCCACCAGGAGGCTCTGCTGCCCCTGGTCTGGGTCCTCCGGGATCCCAAAGCGGACCCTCTCCCCTCTGCCCTACCTCCGCGTTGTTCGAAAATAGTGCTTGTTGCCGCGCTGCGTTGCTCGCGTAGCGCGGTGTTGCTTCCTCGCTCTCCGCTCTACTCAGGGCAGTTATCCCTGGATGGTAGTACCCGCCAACTCCTTCTGGATACTTGGTCCCGGTAGAAATTGGTGGTAAACTTCGTTCGCGCTCGGGGCCGTGAGCCTCCCCGCTCCGCGTCCCTCCGCCCAGATTTGCTACTAATACCTATTGGGTCTTGTTGAAAGACTTGTGGCGGGTTCTACCCGCGGACTGTGCCGCCTCCAAGACCCCTTCGACGGCCATATTCCCCTCGGCTTTCTTGTGCGGGCCGTGTCTAATTAAGTCAATGTCTCCTCTTGACGCATTGTATACGCACTGTGTCTATGTGATTATCCGTTTCTTGGAAGCCGTTCAAATTATCGAATTTGATGTTAGCTGCCCCGGCTCGGGTGGCATTGAGATCTCTGAGACTCACACCGAGGTTGGGTAGCAAGTTGTCAAGCGTGGTTGCGAAGATCCAACCCGTCTTGTGACTATCAAATGTCAGTAACATTCTTATATCCTGGAGGAGATCTGTGCTTACTGAAATGGGAGTGTCCGCGCCCCTCTTAAACGTAACGGCAGGTAGCTAGCACTTCGTCGACAGTAGACGTCTCTGCGTACTCGTACAGACGAGCCGGACATCCCCGACTCGGTAGAATCTAAACTCGGTTTGCCTATAGCCATTGTGAGTAGTTTGAAGACTGCATTGAAGAGGGCCTCTTGAATGCGGTTTTCGAACTGCTTAGGATAGGTTTCCTGACCGTGCTGCGCGTGCTTGCAGAACGCCTTGACCACCTCGCCATTGCCCGCAGCTTGGATTGGGCTACAGGGCCAGGAGGTGGGGTTAGTAGCGGTGTGGAAAGAAGACTCGGCGAATTGGTTGGTTGACCGGCTATTGGAATCAGGTGCGAAGAAAGTGGGTTTGTGGAAAGTTATGTGGAACTGCGGAGGATGACGCTTTTTAACGGGGACGGATGCACCGTCGACCTTGGCGAGTCCACTTGCGAGAGTGAACTTCCATAGGAGCAGACTCTATTACGTTTCATGGGCGTCCATGCGGCCAAGCCCCTTTGATGTTGGACAAAGCAGTACCTACCCCAGCCTTCTGTGGTCGGATCCCCTTGTGTTCTCAATGTCATTGGAACCCTTGACGGATTCCATCCCGGGAATCCAAAAGGCCTAGCAAGGATAGGAAGCCTAGCGTGCGTTTCTTGGTACTTTCAATAGAACCTTTGTACTGACTTCAGCAGATCAATGAAAGGGAGATAATCCCACTATATATATCCGAGTTTTCGGACCCTCCTTTACCAACAAAGGACAATGGCTTGGCTTGTGTGGTAGTCTTGGAACCCCGCTGGATACAGCTCGTTTAGCGAATGGACAACAAATCACATAAAATTGGCCCATTCGATCCGTCTGGTTGATCCTGTTCTTCATTGGCGAGATCCAGCGAGATCCTTGGACACGAGAGTAAAGAACATGACCTCCGTCTGTAGTACTGAGCCCGCGACTCAATGAAACGTTTCAGTTAAAGACAATGCGTGCCAAAAGAATGTACAGAGAGTATTTATTGCACGTATTTTCAGGCTTTCTAACATCATTCACTTTTCATTGAACTAGATTCAAAATCCGGACTTCTTGGTCGTGGGAATGAATTTGAGACTGAGGAGGGTTCTTACAAACCGTGATTTCTGACTGTAAACCACTTGTATGGACGCCCCGACAGGGTTGAGGAAACTTTGCGTGGGACAGTGAATCTTCCGGGACTTAACTGAAAACTCGGCTCGCCCGACCCTTAGGCTTTATGTACTTTGAGTCCCTGCTACCGCACACCTTCCATGAGCCACTGTGTAACTGTCATCGATTGCCTGGTATTTGGCACAATTACCAACTGGTCGACTCGGCGAGGATTTGATAACGCATTTGTGAGTGTGCGTCGCTGTGGAGTGGCAATGTCCCTCCCCGCAGCGGAAGAATAGGTTGTCGTCGCGACTGCAGATGAGGGAACATATGGTGTGAAGTGAGATACAAAGCTGGAGAGTGAAAGACCACGCGAGGCAAGAGGGCTAGGGGCTAACGACTTAGGGATAGACTACTGTATGCAAGAAAGAAGGGGACGGAGCGAAGGTGAACGAGTTTACTGTGCTTTTCACGTGACTCGTCGCGGTGAGAAATTTTGTAAAGAAAATCGGGCACATTGTTTCAATTATATCTCCTCAACGAGCCACCGGAATTCAAAAAGGATTGCACCATCCAACTCTTTGTAATGTAGAGATCATGATTTTGAATGACCGAAGAGCAAACAATGAGGTTTGCAATTTTGGGAACCACCGGAATTCAAGAAGGACTGCACCAATCAACTCTCTGTAATGTAGACATCACACTTTTAATTGACCGAAGGGCAAACAATGGAGTTTGAAGGTTTCGGGAGTGTTTTGGCATCTCGGGATTGTGTCGATTTTCTTACAAAATTTCCCGCGCGCGACAGGTCACATGAAAAAGGCAGTAATTGGGAGGCGAGATCGGATGAGAGGTAAAGATGCGAGGCCTTCGATGTCCACTGGCAAATATGCACGTAGGCTTAGCAGCGCGGATCGGTATCGAAACCTCGACTAGCGAAGGGAGCCCGGAAGCAAATCGAAATGGACTTACGGGATACGAGCTGGATGCGAGGCGTGTCTAGATACTTGCAGAAGATCACCAGTCTTATATACGGGCAGAACGCACTGTAATCTAAAGAGGCTGTCCGAGAACCTCGAAACTACAGGTAATCCCAAGAAATAGCAGGCACACGTGGGGAAATCACAGGTAAAACTTGAAGGGGGTTGAAACATAGTAGGAGGGTATGAGAGGAGGTAGACATGATCGTATGAACGCAGGCGAAGGGGAACGAGGACACGATGCCTAAGAAACGAGGAGAACTAAAACCAAAATACGGCGATTATTAACGCTAGGAGACCGTGACAAAATGAAGAATGAACCAAGGCCCGAGTAGAGCAATGCGTGGCGTTGCCGCTGCGCTCCCGTAAGTTGAAGTTTATGGTTGTTTGGTACCAAAGTTGTTGATCATGCGCAAATTTCGTGAAAAGCCACTTGCTGATTGAAGTATAGTTCCAATGCCTCATCTGCCAGAACGGGATTTCCTGCTTAGTTGAACGTTGAATTCCCACGTCATGTCGCTTCCACGAAAGTTAATGCCAGTGAGGTGGACAGAACGGACACTCAAAGCCCACGGGCGCGATCGGCGCAACTCTTTTCATGTTCTTTTGACATAAAAACCGCATCGAGTGTGTCAGGCTTGCATAAGACAATCGATCCTACCAGGGCTTATCGACCCAAGATCGTGTGTGACCATGTATGGGATGAAGAGGTCAATTTCCGTCGTTCTATTCAGGTAATAGGGGCCGTCATTTCCTCACTACGGTGCCATGCCGTGTCATCGTGGTAAGAATTTTTCGAACTCTTAACTTATTTAGACGGTCTTTTATCAGGACTGCCGTCGAATCAATGTCTCGTCCCTGTTTCCTTTTGCCCCGTCTCGTTGCTCCCCCATCCACACATTACATGGCTCATTTTCGTAGCCTGCGCAGCCACCGAGTAAAGACTTCACGAGGATGATGACGCTCGACTCGTAATGGGATTTCCACCTCGGATGGGGATAAATCCTAGGATATGTATAGCGAGGCAAAGCAAACAAGAAGGTCGAGCGGGAAAGTCCTAAAAACACTATGGCACTATGGCAAGGACAACTTGAAGGTAAACTCAAAAATCGAGCCATATCACAGTCATCTACCCGCGTCTGACCGGCAAAAATACAAGGAATCAAAGGGGGAGGAGAAAAGGTATGCATATGACTCGGACTTGGACAATCTCTAAGACGACCTCGACTTGAACTTGGGTGCTTGGAGGTGACACTGTTCCCTCTTTCGTTTCTTGAGTTTCTTCGAAGAGTTCGGATACTTATCCTTGATGACCTCTGCGAAGGGTGTCCACATTCCTTGATTCTTCCTTAGGTAAGCTTTCGTGTTGTTCAGGAACTCCCTGTGGATCGTTATCGTCTCGTGGCGCTTGACCTCGACCTCATGTTGGGCAGCACCACGGCACTCGGAAGCCCGGTTGTTCGAGTGCCGCTCCAGCGAATCACCGCGCGCGAAGAAATCGCCGCAGAGCATGCAAAAGAACAGTTCAAGAGGATGCGGTTCTGCAGTCTTGCAGTGCCTCGTAAAGTGATCCCATGTCTTGAAATTCGCACCGTGGCACAGCTTGCACTTGAGTACATGGAGAGTTCCACGCTCAAAGTCCTCGGACGTAGCGTCGAGGAAAAGTTTGTAATCCTCGTGAAGTCGTTCGGGGATGTAGAAGAGGTTGGCCTTCAACTTGCCATTCTTCGTGCTGAATCCCTCCGCGTCCGCTTTCTGCGCCATGCTGTCACTTAGGCCCCACATTGATCCCTGCATGTTCCCTTTTGCTGAAGGCAACGCATCCTGCATAGTCATGGCAATCGACTCTTGCTGAACGCTTGGCACATGCAAGAGTTGATCACCACCTCCATGTGCATTCGGAGTCATGGACATGTCTGCCTTGGATTCAACTGCCTTGGATTTGGTGCTGACACTTTCATGTGCCCTAACGGCGGGTTTGCGATAAGTCATATTTGTGGGCCCTCCTTCCAATACGCCAATTTTAGTGGCCACCTTCGTGTTGCCCTTCTCATGCAGGCGTAGTTCATGGCCGTCATCAGTTCCCAGAGCCTCATCGTCGAGGTCGCAGGCCGCTTCTCGATGCTGTTTGTCGAGATCCGTCTGCGGTAACTCAACTATGTCTGGAGGAGACTCAGCCAAGCTGGGAGCAGAGACGTGAAGCTCATCGAGCGCTGGCCTCAGGCTCGTCTGAAACCTGCAAGTCGCCGGTTAGTGAGGGTAATCTTGTTATGCTAGCTAGCAAAACACAGATGAGATACGTACGGTGGTATCACAATATGAATGCCGTCTGTGGGGCTTTCTGTCATATATGTGCCATAGTCGAAGTCCTGTGACGGCGAAAAGTGAGTAAATATTGGTATCTCAGACTGGGTCTGGGTATATGTGCTCACTGTAACAGGACCGCCCAGACCCCAGACGAAAACAACTGCAGGTGGAGCATAGGGCACTGCGTCGGACATGTTGGTTTGGACCTCTTCCGTGGTAATAGCAGTATGGAGAGGGACAACGAAGATTTCGCCGTGAGTTCGTCGCAGTAGCTGTCGAGGGGAAGCGTACTCGTGCCTCGTGGATCCCTTTGCTGATTCGACATGTTACGCCACTGGAATTACATCCACAAACACAAGTTAGACCGAATTGTTCATTCGTGCAGCCGCGCGACGCGACCTATGTCCTGGTAAAAAGAGAGGGAGAGATAAGGCAAGCCATAATCCAGAAGTAGACAAGGTTGAACCGGGTTAAGAGGGGTTCCGGACTCCCGGAATTTGGTGGACCGGGAAGGTGTTGGCTTTACCTTACTCACATGATAGCCGCATGCAATATTAATGACGGACACCGCCAAGACTAATGTTATTCGAAGGTAAAAGTAGAGCCCGCCTCGGGCTGAATGAAACAATGCAGAGGATGTGAGACCTGGGTGCGTCTTTGAGGGAATTGCAATTACAGTAATTAATTTTCCCTCTTGAAAAAAAAAAACTCTTTTTGGAGATAGGCAAGGGAATCGACGCACGAGGTTGGTCCCGAGACAAGTGGAGAGAGGGCGGAAATAAGTTCAAAGAGGCCCGGCCAGTATGATCAGTAGTTCTGCCGTATGCCACGGCTCCGCTCCGGAGCAGCTTCTTAGCGGAGTTATGCGGTTCACTGACTAAGCTCGGGCACTTTCCATTGGTCCGAGCAGTTGCACGGACACAAGGACACGTGTGACAGCATCAGGGCCTGGGCCCACTTGGAAGGAAGTGTACTGTAGCTATACCATCAGCCAGACAGATCTAATGCCGAACGAAACCGAGGGACAGCTCGAGGGTTGTGATTGGCAGATAAACCAGGGAATCCACCGCCGTTCCGCGTAACTCAGATCAAGCGTTTTTGCAATGGCTGAAGGCTGGGCTAATTCGTTGGGCTACTTTGGGCGTGCACAAACCGAGCAAACAAATAACCCTCTTCACAAGAATCCCTCCCCATCATGACGTTCTAAGTACGTTGCTACCACACTGCATCCGCACCAGCACCCTCAGATGTGGATGTCATTCATGCACATGGACATGCTCGATGGCCGCATGGGCTGTGCCATTCCCAGCGGGCGATGGGTGTGAAACTAATAAGGTAGCTGCCGCGCGCTATTTGCATTCATTCACTTGTTGATTTTTTCTCACATTAACTGCATGAGACAATAAAAGCAAAACGACCTGGGTCTACGCCCGTTGCAACAGGCCAGTCAGCGGCGATATAGCCAGCAGTACTAGTATTACCTTGCAGATGTCCGAGTCCTCCAGAAGGGTAGTGGGGAAAGGAGAGGTTATGTGATGTTGACATAGAACAGGTTTGAGGGTGAGTGAGAGTGAGAGTGAGCGAGGATAGAGAAATTGTTCGCCAAATCGCTTCGCAAGTGCGCTAAAATCACCCCGAAATTGCCCATACTCGCGTTCGCCTCATTTATATGCGGTAAGTTCCCTGAGATTTGAGAACGTCTGATACAATCACAAGACGAGTTCCGGGGGCAACGATACGGTGACCGTGTACTCTCTAGGCCCATCCTTCCTTCGTAGCGCGCGCCTATGAGCTTACAAATACCGACGTGTGGGTTCTGCTTCACTCGTGAGTAGGCGGAGAAGCTGGCAGATAAGCCCAGGTGGCATAGCATAGTACGATTACTCTCAGTAGAAGGTGGGTTCCAGTGGGCACATAGTGTATACTAGTATCAGATCTGCGCCTCGATGACCGTCTGTGCATCACAAAGCACAAAATGCCAGAAAAATGAGAAGTACACCTATTGTTCACTCATTCCACCAAGTTACTGTACTGCCGTCGACAACAAATGGCGAGCGAAACGGTACAGTATTGTGGAAAAATGACGGACACACAAAACCAATCTGGCGCGCATTATTATCACTAAGAAAACTTGTGGCATGCCCACCCCTCAAGCCAAACAACTCGGACACGACGACTTAAAGGATGTTTTGTTGTAGACGCTGAGCGCTGAGTGACAATGAAGTATGTACGGAGGTACTACAGTAAAGCCAAGCGATGCTGACGGCAAACGCGTCTATACATCTACCTTCCAAATCGATTGGGCGCCTCCCGCCCCCAACTACCCTACCCTTGTCGGTCCAAGGAACGCGGCGTCGACTGACCAGGACAAGAACAAGGGCCGGAAGAAGATCCATCTATTGATCCAGCTAGCTATGGCTTATGAAGGGGTGAGGTTGTGCTTTTGCATGGGTCAAGGACAGCGCGTGACGTGTATCATACGGTGTGTGTTGGGTATGGTTCGTGGTATCCCCTATAGAAGGAAGAGGCACAAATGGTTGTTCAGGTGCGGACTTGGACGTTTCTCATCGTACGGCTTGCTCACGTTGCGTCTGCGTGGCAAAAAAAAAAAAGATCCAACTGTGCTGGACCCTGGCGCGTGTTAAAGAAGGACGTTCGCTTTCTTATCCGGCAGACATCAAAATCGATTGATTGTCCCCAGATCCTCCCATTGGTTCGGATTCATGGTTTGGGGTAGCTGTTGAGCAATGTTCGTCAGATGGATGGGGATACGCGGTGCGTAGTCGGAAACATTGTCTAACAAAAGCCACCTCTAATCGGGATAACCTCTAGTATTATTCAGCAAGGTGAAAATAAATAAACGATGATACAGATCGCTACGACAAGAACAAGGCAAACGCGAGAATTGTCCATGGCACCACACTGCAAATTCTCTTCTTGCAGTAACCGACGAAAAGAAGAAAAGAGAAACAAAGGACAAAATGGTATATGTATAACGATACCACTAGGCCTTGGATTTCGTCCGACACTGCTGTCGGCTACCTCTCTTCGACGACTTGGGGTACATCGCTTTTATGGTCTGCGAGAAAGGCGTCCAGACCTCCTCGCTGTCCCCTAGGCACCTCTCCAACTTCTCCCGGAACCCGTCGTGGACCTCCTTCGTCTCCTTCCGCTTGGCTTCCGCCTCATCTGGGGAAACGTTGAGGCACTCGCGAGGCCGGTGCTGCTGGTGTCGGTCGAGTGAGTCCGAGCGCGCGAAGAAATCCCCACAATACTGGCAGAACCAGATCTCGAGCGGGTGCGCCTCTGAGTGATTGCAATGTCGCCTGAAATCTTCCCACTTGTGTAGGCCTGCGTCAGGGCACAGTCGGCATTTCAGCTCCTGGACGGTCCCGCACGCCAGGTCCTCCGACGTCGCCCGCAGGAGGCTCTGCTGCCTCTCGCTAAGCTCCTCTGGGATCCGAAAGTGGCCCTTCTTCCCTACTTCGGCGTTGCTCGCGTTGTGCGGTGCTGCTTCCTCTGCTCTCCCCTCTACCCAGGGTAGCTGTCCCTGCGCACTAGTCCCCGCCAACTCCTTCTGGACGCTTGGTCCCTGTAGGAATTGATGGTAAACTTCGTGCGCGTTCGGGGCCGCGAGCCTCCCCGCTCCGCGTCCCGCTGCCTCGGATTTACCATTGATATACTCTATCGGGATCTTGGTGGAAGAATTGTGAGGGGCCATACTCATGGACCCCGCCGTCCCCAAGACCCCGTTAACACCCGTCCTCTCCTTGACCCTCTTGCGCGGGCCAAAATCAGGCACACCATGTGCTGTATGGACGCTATTGGTTTCGTCCCCACAGCGAGGACGCTTTCTGAGAATCTTCCCCGACGATACAGGCATGTATGTGCTAGGCCACATGGCCTGGCCCGTACTAATGGCTGCCATGCCAAGGTGATGTGCGCTTATTTCTGTCGATCCCCAGCTGTCATAGTTTGCATTAGCGAGGATGAACGCATCACTACCTCAAAGAGACAAAGCCGAAGGGACTCACGATGTGGCACCAACAGTGCTAGGAAAGTCGAACGATGCCTCCATTATGTCACCTTCATCATAAGCGTAAGGTGGTGCAGGACCGTCGGATTGGCCTGGTTCGAATAACCAGGCCAATTCTGCGGGAGAATGCTGGGTTGCTGCCGCGGACCTACGATGAAGGGAGTCCTACAAAGGAGTCAAGGTGAGAACGACTCTTGTGTTTGAGAGACTCGCACTCACGACTCGTAGCCCTGCTCCCAATTGGGTAGGTGGAAGAACGTATCCATTCCCATCCCATGGCGAATCACCCGGGGGCGACGCAATGGTTTCCGAGTCAGTTAGGGCTTTGAGTTGCATGAATATAAGCCGAAAACAATGGAGAAGAAAACCTACGGGGAGTCGGCGCCAGCCAGGCACTCAGGAAGTCCTGTAACGCAATTAAGTCAGTCGCTGCTCCCTGATGATGATCAGGCGTTGTGTACGCACCTTGTTCATGTGACCGTATGCCTCCGGGATGCTATGCGAATTATTGAATTGGGGTTTGTATGCATTAGCACTGGTGGTCTTGAGGTTATTGAGACCGACGCCGGCGTTAGATGGTAGATCATCGAGCGCATCTGCGAAGATCCAATCGAGGCCTTGTGACTGTGAAACGTGAGTGTCCCCTCATATCCTAAAGCAGATCCAAGCTCACTGTAACGGAAGCATCCCCAGCCCCGTCGACGGTAACGCCAGCCTCCTCACTGCCCGCAGCGTCGACCGCTTGGTCTAGGCCATAGGCCCAGTAGGTGGTGTGAAAAGCGGTGTGGAAAGAAGACATGGTGCGTTGGCTGGCTGTTGGGATCAGGTGCTAAGAAAGTGGGTTTGTGGAGGTGATTCGGAACTGCGGACGACGACGCTTTTTAACAGGGGACGGATGTTCCGTCGACTCCGGAGTGTTCGGAGTGTTCGCTTGCGCGAGTAGATGTCCACAGGAGCAAGTACAATCAAGTTTCATGGGCGCCCGTACCGGGAGGCCCTCTTGAGCTATTACAATGCTGTACCTAGCTAGTCGTCTGTGGTCGGATCGCCTCGTGTTCTCAATGCCACCGGAGTCCTTGGCTCACCCTCGCCGAAATCCCCGAAAGGCTTAGCAGCGACTAGAAGCGAACCATGTGCGTCTGATGCTTTCAATTGTACTGAACCCGTGAAAGGAAGATAAACTCCCTACAGATATTGAACGGAAGTCTCCGAGCCCTGTTTTTCTGACAAGGAACAATGGCCTCACTGGCACCCAAACGTGTCTTTGGCTCGAGGCTGTGTGGTAGCCTTGCTGCTCCGCTTGACACAACTCGCTTAGCGAACGGCCAATAGAAGTAATCCACATGCGGTACAGGTGAGATCTAGCGAGATCCTTCCACAGGAATGAAAGACATGATACTTATGACCTTCGCCTATAGCAATATTTAGGGTGCTGCGCTAGCAACTCACCGCTGCCTACGGAAGAGGACGAAGCGTTTCAAAAAGATGCGCACAGATAATAATTATTGTACTCGATGTGTGTTCTTAGGCTTCCTGATCGCGATGACCTCGAATACATCCACTTTTCATGGAGACTCAGAGGTCATCGGATCCTTCTCGATCACAATGCAGGGTCTATGAAGCTAACAGAATGCTCACTGCGACACGGGGCAGCCGTTCTGATGGTCTGTTCTGCCAGTGGTTTTTATTCCATTCAACCAGTTCAATAACTCTTTCGTTACATCGGGGATGAATCATCTGAGGCTATGGGCGATTTGAAGGTTGGAGGTCAGTGCCAAGCAGCAAGCAGGGCTACCGTGACCCCGTCGAAAGCCAGAGCATCCCGTCAGACTACAAGGGTATCCTACCGTATGGTACTCTCCAGCCCCTCAAAGTTGTCGTAGTCCTAAGCCAAGCCACCATCTTGAAAGTATATTGTTGCGAGATGACAAGTCCATGGTATCTTTACAGCATCTATACTACACGACCTGCCCTGACAGGATCTGAACCAGCACATCCTCTTCCTCCGAGTCGAATTTAGGGGTTTCGCGGGCCAGCATTGACCAGATACTGGACATGAGGCCGGACTTCCTACATGGAGCAGGTCACGGACGCCTTGCGGGCCAGCTTCGACAATTGAATCCCTACTAAGTGGACAATCTCTTACTTAGCGTGCGACCTTCTTCCTGACAAGAGTAGCCACGGAATCATGGTTCTGTTTCCGACGGCCGTCCGGTATCGAATATCCTGACGAATCTACCCTCATGATGTACTGCGCTGCTTCCGGTTCGACGCCAGGCTTCCCTCGGGACTTGTTCCAGGTACGCACTTACAACATCTATTTGTGAGGATGGTCCTTAAGCTTGTCTTACCTTACGTCTACCCCTGATCAATGCTGCAGCTGCAGCAACAGCCGAAAGGGCAGCAACCACTGGCTCGGAGTAATGCGAGCTGTCAATAGGCAGTATGAACAATGTAGTTGGCATGGGTGGTATGAGAAATATGGACAGCACTGGTGGTTTGGGAAACAGAGAGGGAACAGCCGCCAATGACATCGACCATGCCCAAGTTGGCTTCGAGCGATCCGGCGGTCACAGAGAACCCTTCTCTAACTGGCCCACTTAATCGAGAGGCTCAAACAAATTGACTCCAAGAGGGCCGCGCATCTCACCCCGTTCCTGATGATACGCTCCGCTTCTTTGAAGATTTCTTTGGCAATAACGAACGATGTCGCATTCAGGCAGCAAGCAGCGGCGCGATGACGTCCCCGAAATTACTCTACATTTCACTTAATCACAATTATTGTATAGGACACCAAACATTGACGGGGCGACGGCTCCAGGTTATGCACAGTTCCAATTTTGCAAATGAACATAGTGAAATCTTGTACCCCTTACCTCGGGGTGCCAGACCAGACAGTTCAAGTTGCTACGCTGCGTGAACTGCTTTCGACATTTTGAGGGTCCTTGCAAGACATTTCTTCAGGGTTTCATCGACTTTTTTGTATGCGTGTAACACGGAAATTTTCATAAAAATCGACAAGTGATTTTGTTGCAATTCCCAAATACCCATAGTATCTGATATCACAAACATCGCAATATCGACAGTGATGAGATTCAATGATGAGTCTGACCAACGTCTAGAGACAATCCCCAAAGTCTCCCTGCAAGCTCTGCTTCCAGTTGTTTCTTCCCTTGTGAACCGGACCACCAACTACCAGTTTCTAGGTTAAGTCCTCCATGCAGATCGAGATCGGGGTCAAAACGTCTCTGGGCATTATTTTCTCCAGCACCCTTGACATGTCGGAGGACACACTGACAAAAATGGTCTCGCAAGAGATCCGGAGATGGAAGATACTGCGGCTGTTCATTAAGATCGCGAAAGAATATCCTTCCATGAGGCGAACGGATAGGATCGCGCCCGACGAAGTCATAAATGCGGTAATTATCCTAGAGAACAGTCGTCGTAGTGAATATCCCATGACAGAGAACAAGTCCGCACGTCAGGGTTCACCCCTATGGAGTAGTCGTCAAACATGCGGTGTTCTGTCGAGGAACACAAGAAGCCTTGTTGGATAGAGTTCATTTCGAATCCTGGTTGGATTTGATCATCCTCGATGAACCGTTTGTAGTTCAGAGCATTCCACTATAAGCCGATCGAAAATCAGCCTTAGGATAATCAGAAACAGCAAATTCACAATGTCAGTCTCGCTGAGCGGAAAGATGTGGGCTACTTCAAATCCTGTGTAGTCATTACCAGCCACTCGTTCACCCGTAATACAGCAGCGCCTGTCGCGGGCTCTGATGCGCGTCACGAAGTTTGTTTCCTTGGAAAAAATTTCAGCCATTTTGGTCGAAGGGACAGTGCACAGCAGACAAACGTGCGCAGTGTGTGCATCGTTGACAGAGTACGCTCGTGTGCGCGGAACATCTGTAGTCAGGTATACAACGGTCTGGGCCGCGTCTGCGACGATAACGTTTTATCCCCAGATCTATGCTAGAAATTTTTTTAAAACTCGCCAGGTGGTGAAGTGCGGATGACGTATCGTCCCGGCTGAATTTCGTCTGCACTGGTTGAATCAAGCGGAGCGCCACCAGCGGCACGATTGTTGTCGGACTGGGATGGATACAAGGCCCATTTCGTAGGAATGTGAGAAATTTCATTGATCCAATTGGTGAAGGTCGAGATTGAAACCCCTCCGTGTTGAAAGAATCCTAAGCGTTAGGGTGAATAGAGAGGCAGTCGATGTGGCATATGGAGCATACCGGCCACTTCTGCACCACTAGACGAACTGAATACATATACGTTACGTCTCGGGATCTCTGCCATGACTGCGCGAAGCGAGGGGCATCGGATTGTGCCGAGCTTGATTATGTCGTCAACCAATGGCTCAATCACCGCACTTCGCTACCGCTCAAAACGTGGCGCCTGCGGAGCAGACCTCGATTCAGACGGTGTGTTCTCATTTCAACTGAGGACGATGTCTTTTGATACCCCTACTTCGAACATATTGGAAACGACGGGTTGGCATAACTTCGGGCGTTGCTTTCGGAGCAGTTGGCAATTATTGAGGGTGCATCTAACGAAGATTAATATTGATCGTTGAGTCTCCAGTTATTCATAGTCGCGCTCGTATCACCAATTTGACAGAGACAAAACAGACCCGAGTCGGCAATTGGCGCCGAGCCGAATGGCATCGAGCCCGTGAATATACTATCGTCTACCCTGATACCGGCCACGAATCGAAGCGACCCAGTACTCAGGCAGCAGTTATTTACACACAACAAGTAAATTAAATTCATTGGTCTTATTACTGGGCTGAAGTAGTTATAAATGAGAGCCCGTCTGTCTTTTTTCAGAGGAAAAGATGATGTTTTGGGGGTTTCCCTTCTCTGAGGGAGGGATGTCACACTAGCTCGTTCTTAAGGTTTAGATTTAGAGCGTAGATTCAATTCGGCATTCTCGGCCGCACCCATTTTGTCACGTGTCAAATTTAGGGTCCGCAATTCCCCTCTGTAGGATTCAGTCGGCACCCGAATCGATCCCCCGTGACAACCCGTGACTGGCTGGTATCCAGGTGGCTTACATCAGTGACCGACTGCCAGGTAGGCGATAGTACAGTAAGATGCTGTAATACACCTTCTCCCAAGCACCGACCCCATGCTGCACCGTCTTTACCCATCCACCTTCGTACGCCCTCAGTGGCTCCGTCACAGATTACGTGCCCCTTGTCAACAGATCATGTCCCAACATCACATCAGACCCGCTCGTGCGATCCTTCACGCCCAGAACCAAACTTGGTACCCACGCGAGGAGGTGTACGTCGACGCCCGTTTATCCACCGTCATCCCGAACGATTGAAAACCCTAGATAGGGGATAGCTTCAAGATGGTCACACTCCCTTTTCATAGCAGTGGTGACCGCGGTTCCCAACGATCAGCATTGTCATTAGTAGTAACAGGCATTGTGCAGCACAGGACGGCCCTGGTATGTTCTCCACGCTCGATGAGCGGAACGGAGGCTCGACCAACCCGCAGCCAGCACGGGAGGTTCCTTGAAGGTCACCATTCGGGGCTCTCAGGTGCGTCTCAGTCATGTTACAAGTGGCGGCCGTTGTAGATCCTAAGACAAATGAAGAACGTACGGAAGTAGATCCAAGCGATACCATGGCAGGCGCTCGTAAATCGATTGGGCGTCTCCTGCTCCCTTCTTACCCATTCACTCCGCCACCATTGTCGATCAAAGGAACACATCGATCGATCCGGTTAGCTATGACTTATGGAGGATGAGGTTGTGCTATGCGCGGGTCAAGGATCGGGCGTGATGTGTACGGCGCGCATTATATTGTGTATGGTTCGTGATGTCCCATGTGGAAGGAAGAAGCACAATTCGTTGTTCAGGTGCGGACTTGGACCTTTCTCATCACTCACGTTGCGTGCGCGTGACAACAAAGACCCTGACGCGTGTTAAAGAAGGTCGTTCGCTTTCATATCCCGCAGCAATCAAATCGATTGATTGTCCCCATATCCATTCGCATCGTCTTCTCTTTCCCCCCCCAAGTTGCGACTCTCATGGTCCGTGTTCGTGGATTAGGGTAGCCGTTGAGCAATGCCTGTCAGATGGATGGGGATATGCGGTGCGTAATCGGGACAATTTTCAGCAAAGCCATATCGGATCAGGATAATATCCAGTATATATTCAGCGAGGCGAAAACAAGTAAGTGATGATACAGATCGCTACGCAAGAACAAGACAGGTGAAAATCGTCCATGGCACTACACTGCAAGTTCTCTCCTCGCAGTAGGACCGACAAAATAAAAAAGGTAAAAAACAAACAAACGACGACTACTATATGAAAAGCAACGGCCACTACGCCTCGGAGGCCTTGATCCGACACTGCTGTCGGCTGCCTCTCTTCGAGGTCTTGGGCAACACCGCCATCACTATTTGCGAGAAGGGAGTCCAGGTCTCCTCGCTGTTGGCTAAGTGCCTCTCGAACTTGTCCTTGAAAGCGTCGTAGACGTGCTTTGTCAGCGTACGCTTCGCCTCTGCCTCTGCGGGGGTAACCTCTTTGCAAGAGCGAGGCCGGTGCTCCTCATGGCGGTTGCGCGAGTCGGAGCGCGCGAAGAAGTCGCCGCAATACCGGCAGGATGAGATCTCTTCGGGATGCGCCTCTGAATATTTACAGTGTCGCTTAAAGTCTTCCCAGTTGCCGAAGCCCGCGTCAGGGCACAGTCGGCACTTCAACTGCTGGACGGTCCGGCACGCCAAGTCGTCCGATGTGGCCACAAGAAGGCTCTGCTGCCTCTGACCAAGTTCCCTCGGGAGTCGAATGTGGCTGGTCTCCTCGTTCTCCCTCCCGCCGACCTCCGTGTTGCTCGAAACTACCTCTGGCTGCACTACGCTGCTTGTGTAGTGCCGTATTACTCCCTCCTCACTCCCCCCAAACCAAGGCAGCTCTCCCCGCGCAGTAGCCCCCGCCAACTCCTGGACGCTTGGCCCTGGTAAACGTTGGTGGTAGACTTCGTGCGCGTTCGGGGACGCGAGCCTCTCCGCTCCGCGTCCCGCCGCCTCGGATATGTCACCTACGGTGTCTAGGGTCTTGGTTGCAGACCTCAAGGGCCTGCTATTCGTGGACCCCGCCGCCTCCAAGACCCCTCTAGCGACTGTCTTCCTCTTGACCTTCTTGCTTGGTCTCGGTCTCTGGTCGCCGTTCAGCTCTTCAGGGCCATAACCCATTAACTCTTCACTTCGAGGACGCTTTCCAATAGTTGTTCTCTTAGATCCGAGTATGTGTGTGGTGTACAACAAGGTATTACCGGCACCGTGACCGATGTCGGCCACGCCAAGGAGGGCCGTGCTGACTTCGGCCGGACCCCAGCTGTGACGGCTCGTATTAGTAAGGGCGAATATGTTATCCCCATGACGCGATAGACTGTGGGTACTCACGACATTGTGCCAACATTATCCGGGAAGTCGAAATAAGGTCTCCTCAAAGTTCCGTTTCCATCGAGGCGAAGGGGCACTGGTCCGTCGATTTGGCCTGGGTCGCATAGCCAGGCCAATTCCGCTTGAGAAGGGCATGTCAATGTCGCGGAGCTACAAGGCAAAGGGCTCTACGATGCAGTCATGGTGAGAATGGCGTTCGTACTTGAGAGACAAGTACTCACTCCCTGTCGCTCTGTCATCAATTGGGCAAGCGGAGAGACGTGCCCTTCCCATGCGGCATCGCTTGGCGTTGATGCTGGGGTATCTGACTCTGTAAGGGCTTAAAGCAACGTGAGTGCACACAGACGCCAGGAAAGAACATAGCCTACGGGGTGTCGGTGAAAGCTCAGCACCGAGGAAGTCCTGTGACGCGATGAAGTCAGTATCCTCCATTGAGAATTAGCGCGGTGTACCCACGGCGTTCATTTGATCATAGGTTTCTGGGATGCCACGCAAGTTACCGAATGTCAGTTTGAATGCCCTGGCATTGGTGGCCTCGGGATTGCCGAGGTTGGCACCAGCGTTGGGCAGCAAGTCATCAAGCGCATCTGCGAAGATCCAATCGAGGCCTTGTGGCTGTGAAACGTGAGTGACCTCTCATATCCTGGAGGATATCCAAGCTCACTGTAACGGGAGCGTCCCCTGCTCCGTCGATCGTGACGACAGCATCTTCATTGCCCATAGCTTTGACCGTATGGCCCACGACACCGCAGTTGGGCAGCCCGTCGTCACGCACATCTTCAAAGGTCCAATCACGGTTGTGCGACTGAGAAACGTGAGTAACCCCTCATATCCTGGAGAAGACGTGCTCACTGCGATCAGGGCGTTTGCACCCCCGTCAACCGTAACGGCAGCATGTGTGTTGCCTGCTGCCTGAGCTTTGACAGCATGACCCGAGACACGGGAGAAGGTGGCGTAAGTAGGAGCGTGGAAAGATGAAAACATAGTGAGGTTGGTTGGTCGTTGGAACCGGGCGCGAAGGAAAATGGGCTTGTGGAGAGTGGTGCAGAACTGGGGATAGCGAAGCTTTTTAGAAGGGGATGGATGTCCGTCGATGTCAGAAGTCCCGCTAGACGCCCACAGGATCAGGCACCATCAATTTTAATGTGCACTCATGTGGCAAGGCCGCTTGAGCTTTAACAATGCTGTACCCCTGCTTTCTGTGGTTATATTGCCTCATGTTCACAATGCTCCTGGAGACTGGAGTCTTCCACGAAACTATCCCGAAACCCCCGAAAGGCATAGTGCGACTAGAAGCGTACCACACTTGTCTAATACTTTTGATAGAGCCATTGTACTGTACTTGCTTCAGCAGATCGGTGAAAGGGAGATATCGTAATCCCTGGAAATCCGTCTACAGGTAGTCCGAGTCTTTGAACCCTACTTCACCGATAAGGAATGGCCTGTCTCAAACGTGTCTTTGTGCCGAGGCTGTGTGGCAGCCTTGAAACACCACTGGACACCGCTCGTTTAGCAGACAGCCAACAATCTACATAAAACATAACCCATTAGATCTGTACGTTGATCCTGTTCCACATTGGTGAGATCTAGTGAGACCTTTTAATACGCGGGTGAAAGACATGATACTCATGCCTTCTTCTGTAGCAACATTTAGCCCGCAACTCAGTGAAGGCCTGAAGGAAGACGAGACATGTCAAAGAGTGCATAGATAGAAGTTATTGTACATGTTTTTACACATCCTGGCATCGGCTACACAATGGCCCCGAATACATCCACTTATTATTAGGCTATATGCGAGGTAGACTTGTGGTGGTAATGAAACCGAAAGGGGTACATGCTAACCGGAAATTCCGGCCGCTAGTCATTGCTTGGTATGAACGCCACAGACAGGGTCGAGGAACTTTGCGTGCGACAGGCCCCAAATCAAGTAGACTCCGGGACCCAAAGGAAACTCGGCTCGCCCGACTTAGGCTTCGAGTCAGAAATACAGTACTTGTGCTTTCGTTCCAACCTTATGATGTCTCACGTGTATATGAGTCTTCTTCTTGCCCACCAGAGGTCATACTTTGTGTGGTAGCGCGGGCGTCCAGTAGCAGTCTGTCTCCGATCAGCATGGCGTTTGGGCTCAAGTACCTGAACGACTCGGACTGAACGACTCATAGAGGTTCCTGTAAATGTGCGTCGCTGTGGAGTAGCAGTGTCCCTTCCTTATTGTCCTCTTGAACCTCGAACGTCTTGAGAACTGTCGCAAGGTCTGGACTATGGCACCACTTGTGCTAGTGTGGTGCGGATCCGTACCTATCAGTGAGAGTCCTACATCGAATCTGGCATAGCAACCCGGGTGAACCAAGTTTTGATGCAGCGGCCACCAGCTCTGCGTCATGTCGAAGAACACACTGACGAAAATGGTCTCGTAATAGATCCAGAGATGGAAGATGCCGTGACTGTTCATTAAGTTTGCGAAAGGATGTCCTCACATGTAGCGAACGGATAAGATCAGAATGGTTATCGGAATGAAGTCCCATACCGGAGGACAGGCCCGCACGTCAGGGTTCACCCCTATCGAGTAGTTGTCGAACATGTGGTGTTCTGTCGAGGAACACAAGCTTGTTGGATGGACCTCATCTCGAATCCTGGTCGAATCTGATCATCCTCGATGAACCGTTTGAAGTATAGAGCATTCTAGTATAAACCGGTCAAAAGTCTCCCTTAGGGTAATCGGAACCAAAACTCACAATGTCAGCCTCGCTGAGCAGAAAGATGTGGGCTTCTTCAAATCCGGTGTAATCGTTACTAGCCACTCGTTCACCCGTAATTCAGCAGCGCCTGTCGCGGGCTCTGATACGCGTCACGAAGCTTGTTTCTTTGGAGAAAGATTTGATCGAGGGAACGGCGCACAGCAGACGAACGCGCGCAGTGTGTGTATCGTTGACAGAGTACGCTCACGTGCGCGGAACATTCGTAGTCAGATATACGACGGTCTGAGCCGCATCTATCACGATAACGCTTTATTCCTAGATTTATGTTAGAAATTTCTTTAAACCGCTAGGTGATGGTGTGAGGATGACGTATCGTCCCGGCTGAATTTCGTCTGCACTCGTTGAATCAAGCGCGCCACCAGCGTCACGATTGTTGTCAAACTGGGATGGATATAGAGCCCATTCCGTAGGATGTGAAAAATTTCGTTGATCCAACTGCCGGTGACAAAGGTCGAGATTGAAAGTTTAAAACCCTTCCGTGTTGAAAGAATCCTAGGCGTTGAGGTGAATAGAGAGGCAGTCCGAGTCGGTGTGGCTATATGGGTCATACTGTACCGACCACCGACCACTTCCGCACCACTAGACGAATGTGGGGATAGCCATCCTGCTCCTAACCAGTATATTGACCAATCAGAAGGCATCGTATGTCGGGCTTGATTATGTCAGCTCTCAATGGTGCCACAAATACCGCTCAAAGCATCTGACGCCTGCAGAGCAGACCTCGATCCAGAGGGTGTGTTCTCCTTTCCAACTGAGAACGATGTCTTATGATACCCTGTTCCGGACACATTGGAAACGATAGGCTAGCAATGAAATGCTGTACCATTACTTCGGGCGTTGGAAAGGTGCCGTTGGCAGTTATTGAGGCCGTCACAGATTACGTGTCCCTTGTCAACAGACCTGTCTCAACATCACATCAGACCCGCTCGTGCGATCCTTCACGCCCAGAACCAAACACTGTACCCACGCGAGGAGGCCTACGTCGACGCCCGTTTATCCACCGCCATCCCAGAACGATTGAAAACCCCAGATAGGGGATAGCTCCACGAAGGCCAAAGGCCACACTCCCTTCGCATAGCAGTGGCGACGGCGGTTTCCCAATGGTCAGCATCGTCATTTGCAGCAGCAGGTATTGTACAGCACAGAACGGCCCTGGAATGCTCTCCACGCTCGATAGGCGGAACGACGGCTCGACCAACCCGCAATCGGCACGGGAGGTTCCTTGAAGGTCACCAGAGCTCTCAGGTGCGTCTCAATCTTGTTAGAAGTGGTGGCCGTTGTATATGCTGAGACAAATGAAGAATGTACAGAAGTATATCCAAGCGATACCATGGCAGGCGCTCCTCCTTTATATCCGCCTTCATCGTAAATCGATGGGGCGTCTCCTGCTCCTTTACCCATTCAAGCTCTCGCTCTTCCATTCCGCTACCATTGTCGATCAAAGGAACACATCGATTGATTCGGTTAGCTATAGCTTGTGGAAGGGGTGAGGACGTGGGTCAAAGACCGCGCGTGACGTGTATGGCGTGCGTTGTGTATGGCTCGCGGTGTCCCATGTGGAAGGAAGAAGCATATTTCGTTGTTCAGGTGCGAACTTGGACGTTTCGAGTCGCTCACGCTGCGTGCGCGTGGCAACAAAAAAAATTCTGCCGTGCTGGACCCTGACGCGTGTTAAAGAAGGTCGTTCGCTTTCTTATCCGGCAGCAATCAACACCGATTGATTGTCCCCATATCCATTCGCATCTTCTCTTTTCTCCCTCAAGTTACAACTCTCATGCGTCATGTTCGTGGATTGGGGTAGCCATTGAACAGTGTCTGTCAGATGGATGGGGATATGCGGTGCGTAATCGGGACAATTGTTCAGCAAAGCCATGTCGGATCAAGATAATATCCAGTATAAATTCAGCGAGGCCGAAACAAGCAAATAATGATACAGATCGCTATGAAGAGCAAGACAGCGGTACAAATCGTCCATGGCGCCATACTGCAAGTTCTACCCTTGCAGTAGGACCGACAAAATAGAAAAGGTAAGAAAGGAAACAAGCGACAACTGCTATATGAGAGTGATGACCACTACGCCTCGGACGCCTTAATCCGACACTGCTGTCGGCTGCCTCTCTTCGACGTGTTGGGCAACACTGCCATCACCATCTGCGAGAAGGGAGTCCAAGTCTCCTCGCTATTCGCCAGACAACTCTCGAACTTATCCTTAAAGGCGTCGTAGACGTGCTTTGTCAGCACTTGCTTGGCCTCCGCCTCGGCGGAGGTGACGCCTCTGCAAGAGCGAGGCCGGTGCTCCTCATGCCGGTTGCGCGAGTCCGAGCGCGCGAAAAAGTCGCCGCAATACCGGCAGAATGAGATCTCTTCCGGATGCGCCTCTGAATCTTTGCAGTGACGCTTGAAGTCTTCCCATTTGCCGAAGCCCGCGCCAGGGCACAAGCGGCACTTGAGCCGATGGACGACCCCGCGCGCCAATTCATCTGACGAAGCCACCAGGAGGCCCCGCTGCCTCTGGGTAAGTTTGTTCGGGAGGCGAATGTGGCCGGTCTCCATGTTCTCCCTCTCCCCGACCTCCGCATTGCTCGAGACCACTGGTGGCTGCACTATGCTGCTCGTATAGTGCCGTATCACTTCCTCACTCCCCTCAACCCGATGCGGCTCTTCCCGCGCCGTAGTCCCCGCCAACTCCTGGACTCTTGGTCCCGGTAAAAGTTGGTGGTAGATTTCGTGCGCGCTCGGGGCCGCGAGCCTCCCCGCTCCGCGGCCCGCCGCCTCGGATATATCGCTGATTTTTTCCAGGGTCTTGGTTGCAGACTTGAGGGGCCCGCTACTCGTGGACCCCACCGCCTCCAAGACTCCTCTAACGACCGTCTTGCCCTTGACCTTCTTGCGTGGTCTTGGTCTGTGGTCGTCGCCCAGTCCTTCAGGGCCATTACCTATTAACTCTTCACTTCGAGGACGCTTTCCGAGACTTGTCCTCTCCGATCCAAGTATATGTCCGGTGTGCGACAACGTATTGCCGACACTGTGACCGATGTCCGCCACGCCAAAGGGGGCCGTGCTGACTCCGGTCGAACCCCAACTGTGATCACTCGTATTAGTAAGGGCGAACGTATTATTCCCATGACGCGGTAAGCTAAAGATACTCACCGCATAATGCCAGCATTATTCCGGAAATTGAAATATGGGTTGATCACGCCCTCGCTCCCATCAGCGTAGAGGGGCGTTGGAACATAGAATTGGCTTTGGTCGAATTGCCAGGCCAATTCTGCTTGGGAAGGGCGTGCCAATGTGGCGGAGCCACAACGCAAAGGATTCTACGATGGAATCATGGTGAAAACGGGCGTTTGTGCTTGAGCGACGAACACTCACGCCATGTGGCTCTGTGATCAGTTGGGCTGGCGGAAAGACATGCCCTTCCCATGCGGCATCGCTTGGCGTCAATGCCGGGGTATCTGACTCCGTCAAGGCTTAGGCAGCGTGAGCACACACACATACCAAGTAAGAATATAACCTACGTGGTGTCGGCGCAAGCCAAGCATTGACGAAGTCCTGTGATGCAATAAAGTAAGTCAGTATCCCTCATTGATGAACAGCGTTGTGTACTCACGGCATTCATCGGATGATAGGTTTCTGGCACTCCACCCAAGCTACCGAAGGTGGGGCCGAATGCCCTGGTATTGGTGACCTCTGGATTGCCGACGTTGACATCAGCATTGGGCAGCAAGTCATCAAACACATCGGCGAAGATCCAATCAAGGCCTCGTGACTGTGAAATGTGAGTAACCTCTCGTATCCTGTAGGAGATCCAAGCTCACTGTAATGGGAGCGTCTCCGGCCCCGTTGGCCGTAACGACAGCACGTTCATTGCCTGCAGCTTCGACCGTATGGCCCAGGACACCGGCGTTGGGCAGCCAGTCGTTAATCGCGTCTTCGAAGATCCGATCGAGGTTTTGAGGCTAAGAAACGTGAGCGACCTCTAATACTTTGGGGAAGACCTGTGCTCACTGAAATCTGGGCGTTAGCACCCCCGTTGGCTGTAATGGTGGCATGCACGTTGTCCACAACCTGGGCTTGGGCCGTGTGGCCCGAGACACGGGAGGAGGTGGTGGTGTAAGTGGAGGATGAAAACATTGTGATGTCGATTGGTTGTTGGAATCAGGTGCGAAGGAAATGGGTGTGTGGAAAGTGACGCAGAACTGCGGATAGCGACGCTTTTTAACAGAGGACGGATGCTCGTCGACATCTGAAGTTCGCTTATTGCGAGAGTGGATGTCTACAGGTTCAGGCACAACCACGTTTAATGGGCGCTCATGTGGACAAAGGCCCTTGAGCGTTGGTGATGCTGTACAGTCCCTGCCCTTTGTGGTTGTAAACCCTCGTGTTCACAATGCTACTGGAGTCCTCGACGAAGCCACCCCGAACCCCCGAAAGGATTAGCAGCGACTAAAAGCGTACCACATTTATCCAAGACTTTTAATAGAGCCATTGTTCCGTCCTTGCCTCAGCAGATCAGTGAAAGGGAGATAATCCCTTGGATTCCCTCCACAGATAGTCTGAGTCTTCGAGCCCTACTTTACCGACCACTGGCCGGAACAATCAATGGCCTGGCCCAAGTGTGTCTTTAGCCCGAGGCTGTGTAGTAGCCTTGGAGCTCCGCTCAACACAGCTCGTTTAGCGAACAACCGACAATCTACGTAAACGTAGCCCATAATGCTGCTCATTAGATCCTCATTGATGTGATCTGGCAAGATCTTTAAGCACGAGGATGAAAGACACGAAACTCATGGCCTTCACCTGTAGCAATATTTGGTCTGCAACTCTGCGAAGGCTTGAAGAAAGATGGGGTGTGTCAAAGAGTGCATAGATAGATGTTATGGTACATGTTTTTACGCTTCCTGACATCGGCTACACAATGGCCCCAGATACATCTACTTTTCATTAGACTAGATTCGAGGTAGACTTGTAGTGGGAATGAAACCGAAAAGGGTGCATGCTACCCGGAATTTCCGGCCGCTATTCATTGCTCGGTATGAACGCCACAGACAGGGTCGGGGAACATTGCGTGCGACAGCTCCAAAGCAAATGGTCTCCGGGGCCCAAAGAAATTTGGCTCGCCCGACTTGGGCTTTGAGTCCTCACCGTGGTACACCTTCCAGTGGCACGAGCCACTGAAACGTCTTCGCACCTCAAGGTCAAGAGTCTAATCCTCAATTGACGAGATATGTCGAATCTCACGACTCCCCCTTGGTGGACACTACGGTAACAGCCTATCGAAATCATTACTCACCGTGCTACTCAGAAATACAGTACTTGTCCTTTCGTCCCAACCTTGTGATAACGCGCGTGTCCAGTAGCAGTCTGTCTCCGATCGACCTGACGTTTGGGTTCAAGCACCTGAACGACTGAACGACTCATGGTTTCTGTAAATGTGCGTCGCTTGTGGAGTAACAGTGTCCCTTCCTTATCATCCTCTTGAACTTTAAATGTCTTGAAGAACTGGACCAGACGTCGCAAGGTCTGGGCTATGACACCATATGTGCTAGTGTAGTGCGGATCCGTACCTGCCTACATTGAATCTGCCATAGCAACCCGGACTCGGAGGACCCGGGTTTCGACGCCGCGGCCAAAGGACACACTGACGAAAATGGTCTCGTAATGGACCCAGAGATGGAAGATACCGTGACTGTTCATTAGGATTGTGAAAGAGTGTCCTTCCATGAGGCGAACAAGATAGAATTAGAACAGTCCTTACAATGAAACCCATACCAGAGAACAGGTCCGCACGTCAGGGCTCACCCCTATGGAGTCGTCGCCGAACATGCCGCGGTGTTCTGTCGAGGAACACGTCCCTTATTGGATAGAGTTCATTTCGAATCCTGGTTGAATTTGGTCATCCTCGATGAACCGTTTGTAGTTCAGAGCCTTCCAGTATAAATCGGTCAAAAGTCAGCCTTAGGATAATCAGAACAAAACTCACAATGTCTGTCTCGCTGAGCGGAAAGATGTGGACTGCTTCAAACCCTGTGTAATCATTACCAGCCACTCGTTCACGCGAAATACAGCAGCGCCCGTCGCGGGCTCTGATGCGCGTCACGAAGCTTGTTTCTTTGGAGAAATTTTTCATTGATTTTGGTTGAGGGAACAGCGCACAGCAGACGAACACGCCCAGTGTATGTATCGTTGACAGAGTATGCCCACGTGCGTGGAACATTCGTAGTCAGATATACAACAGTCTGAGCCGCATCTGTCACGATAACGCTTTATCCCGAGACTTATGTTGGAAAGTTCTTTAAACCCGCTAGGTGGTGGAGTGCGGATGACGTATCGTCCCGGGTGAATTTCGTCTGCACTGGTTGAATCAAGCGCGCGACCAGCGGCACGATTGTTGATGGATACAAAGCCCATTTCGTAGGAATGTGAGAAATTTCGTTGATCCAACTGCCAGTGACGAATGTCGGGATTGAAAGTTTGAAACCCCTCCGTGTTGAAAGAATCCTAGGCGTTGAGGTGAATAGAGAGGCGGTCGGTAAAGTTGCTATATGGATCATACCAGCACTACTATATAGACGAGCGGGATAGGGATCTCCACCAACCAGAATATTGACCAATCAGAGGGTATCGGATTATGCCGGGCTTGATTATGTCAACCACTTGTCAACGGCGCCAAATCGCTCAAAGCGTCTATGACGCCTGCAGAGCAGACCTCGATTTAGAGGGTGTGTTCTCCTTTCCAACTGAGAACGATGGCTTCTGATGCCCTACTCCGAACACATTGGAAACAATGGGCTAGCAACGAAATGCTGTACCTTTACTTCGGGCGTTGGGAAGGTGCCGTTGGCAGTTATTGAGGGTGCATCTAAAGAAGATTGATCGTTGGATCCCGAGTTACTGCGGGTGATACCGGTATTCACAGTCGCGCTGTCTTTCCCTCGCAGATCCAGACTGAGAGTACGCTGTGCATGGCGCGACCGACTTGACCAGGGCAATATAAAACAGAACCGAGTCAGAGACGATTGGCGCCGAGCCAGATTGCATCAAGTCGTCTATTCTGTGAATATAAGATACCGTAATACACCCTCTCCCAAGCAGTGACCCCATGCGCCTTTACCCATCCACCCTCGCCCTGACCGACGTAGCACACACCCTCAACGGCTCCATTACAGATTACTCACCTCTTGTGAGTCTTGTCACCATGTCCCAACATAACAATAGACCCATTCTTGCGCTCCTTCACACCGCCCCGGCGTACCCACACGAAGAAGCGTACGTCGACGCCCATCTGTCCACCATCATCCCAGACGGTTGAGAGACCCGGATAGGGGATAGTTCCGCGATGGCCCCGATCTCTTCGTGTGCCAGTGGCAACGATGGTTTCCCAACGATCAGTATCGTCATTAGCAGTGGCAGGTATTGTGCAGCAGAGTATGGCCCTGGCGTGCTCTCTACGCTCGATGCGCGGAACGTAAGTCTCAACCAACTCGCAGCCCGCACAGGAGGTTCCTTGAAGGTCACGATTCGAGGCTCTCGGGTGCGTCTCAGTCTTGTTAGAAGTGGCGGCCGTTGTAGATGTTGAGACAAACGAAGGACGTACGGAAGTAGATCCAAAATATTACGGCAGACACACCTCCTTTATATCCACCTTCACCGCCCAAATCGATTGGGCGTCTCCCGCGCCCTACTTACTCATTCGAGCTCCAGTTCCCCCACTCCTCCACCATCGTCCGGTAATGGAACGCATCGATGGATCTTTGCATATAAGACAATAACATAGCCCGGAAGCCGATCAATCGATTGATCCGGTTAGCTATAGCTTGTGGAGGGGGTGAGGTGGTTCTATGCGCGGCTCAAGGACCGCGCGTGACGTGTATGGCGCGCGTTGTGTATGGCTTGCGGTGTCCCATGTGGAATGAAGAAGCATATTTCGTTGTTCAGGTGCGGGCTTAGATGTTTCTCATCACTCACGTTGCATGCGCGTGGCAACAAAAAATTTTCAGCCATGCTGGACCCTGACGCGTGTTAAAGAAGGTCGTTCGCTTTCATATCCCGCAGCAATCAAATCGATTGATTGTCCCCATATCCATTCGCATCGTCTTTCTCTTTCCACCCCCCAAGTTGCGACTCTTATGGTTCGTGTTCATGGATTGGGGTAGCCGTTGAGCAATGTCTGTCAGATGGATGGGGATATGTGGTGCGTAATCGGGACAATTGTTCAGCAAAGCCATGTCGGATCAGGATAATATCTAGTATATATTCAGCGACGCGAAAACAAGAAAGGATGATACAGATCGCTACGCAAGAACAAAGGCAAAGGTGAAAATCGTCCATGGCGCCACACTGCAAGTTCTCTCCTCGCAGTAGGGCCGACAAAATAGAAAAGGTAAGAAAAAAAAACAAGCGACAAGTTTCGACAACTGCTATATGAGAGCGATGGCTACTACGCCTCGGACACCTTGATCCGACACTGCTGTCGGCTGCCTCTCTTCGAGGTCTTGGGCAACACCGCCATCACCATCTGCGAGAAGGGTGTCCAGGCCTCCTCGCTGTTAGCTAACCGCCTCTCCAACTTGTCCTTGAAAGCGTCGTAGACTTGCTTTGTCAGCGTGCGCTTCGCCTCTGCCTCTGCGGGGGTAACCTCTTTGCAGGAGCGAGGCCGGTGCTTCTCATGCCGGTTGCGCGCGTCGGAGCGCGCGAAGAAGTCGCCGCAATACCGGCAGCATGAGATGTTTTCGGGATGCGCTTCTGAATCCTTGCAGTGGCGCTTGAAGTCTTCGAACTTCCCGAAGCCCGCCTTAGGGCACAGTCGACACTTCAGCCGCTGGACGGTCCTGCGCGCCAATTCGTCCGGTGAGGCCAGCAGGAGGTCCCGCTGCCTCTGGGTAAGTTTTTTCGGGAGTCGAATGTGGCTGGACTCCCCGCTCTCCCTCTCCCCAACCTCCGCGTTCCCCGAGACCGCTTCTGGTTGCACTACGCTGCCCGTGTAGTGCCGTATCGCTTCCTCCTCACTCCCCTCAACCCAAGGCAGCTCTCCCCGCGCAGTAGTCCCCTCCAACTCCTGGACGCTTGGTCCCGGTAAAGATTGGTGGTATACTTCGTGCGCGTTCGGGGCCGCGAGCCTCCCCGCTCCGCGTCCCGCCGCCTCGGATATACTGCTGTTTTTTACCGGGGTCTTGGTTGCAGACTTGAGGGGCCCGCTACTCGTGGACCCCGCCGCCTCCAAGACCCCTCTGGCGACCGTCTTTACCTTGACCTTTTTGCTTGGTCTCAGTCTCTGGTCGCCGATCAGCTCTTCAGGGCCGTAACCTATTAACTCTTCATTTCGGGGACGCTTTCCGAGACTTGTCCTCTCCGATCTGAGCATTTGTGCGGTGTGCGACAAGGTATTGCCGCCACCGTGACCAATGTCGGCCACGCCAAGGGGGGTTGTGATGACTTTGGCTGGACCCCAACTATTACGACTCGTATTAGTAAGGGCGAATATGTTATTTCTATGACGCGATGGACTAAGGGTACTCACGGCGCGACGCCAACGTTATTTGGGAAACCGACATATGGGTTGATCACCCCCCCGTTCCCACCAGCGTAAGGGGGTGTCGGAATACGGAAGTGACCTTGGTCGAATTGCCAGGCCAATTCCGCTTGGGAAGGGCGTGCTAACCTGGCGGAGCTATAAGGCAAAGGGTTCTATGATGGAGTCATGGTGAGAACAGCGTTCGTACTGGAGAGACGAACACTCACGCCCTGTAGCCCTGTCATCAGTTGGACGGGCGAAAAGACGTGCCCTTCCCATGCGACATCGCTCGGTGTCGATGCCGGGGTGTCTGACTCTGTCAGTGCTTAAGGCAGCGTGAGCACGCACAGATGTCAAGGAATGATGTAACCTACGGGGTGTCGGTGCAAGCCAAGCGTCAACTAAGTCCTGAATGCGATAATGTAAGTCAATGTCCCCGTTGACGAACAGTGTGGTGTACTCACAGCGTTCGTCGGATCATAGGTTTCCAGGACCCCACCCAAGTTACCGAATGCCAGTGTGGGGTCGAATGCCCTAGCATTAGTGATCCCGAGATTGCTGAGGCTGACATCAGTGTTGGGGAACAAGTCATCAAGCGCATCCGCGAAGATCCAATCGAGGCCCTGTGACCGTGAAACGTGAGGGACCTCTCATATCCTGGAGGAGATCCAGACTCACTGAAATGGGAGCATCCCTGGCATCATTAACCGTAGCGACAGTATGTCCGTTGTTTGCAGCTTCGACCTGATAGCCCAGGACACCGGGGTTGGGCATCCAGTCGTCTGTTGCGTCTTCAAAGACCTGGTCGAGGTTTTGACACTGAGAAACGTGAGTAACCTTCCATCACCTGGGAGGACCCGTGCTCACTACAATCGGAGCGTTCGCACCCCCGTTGGCCGTAGTGGCGGCACGCGCGTTGCCCGCGACCTGAGCTTGGACCGTGTGGCCCGAGACACGGGAGGAGAGGGTGGCGTAAGTAGGGGTGTGGAAAGACGAGAACATGATGATGTTGATTGGTTCTTGGATCAAATGCGAAGGAAATGGGTGTGTGGAAAGTGACGCAGAACTGCGGATAGCGACGCTTTTTAACAGGGGACGGCTGCCCGTCGACGTCTGAAGTTCACTTATTGCGAGAGTGGACGTCCAGAGGTTCAGGCACGATCACGTTCAATGGGCGCCCATGTGGACAGAACCCCTTGAGCTTTGATGTTGCTATGCTATACAGCCCCTGCCCTTTGTGGTTGTAATGCCGCGTGTTCGCAATGCTACTGGAGTCCTCGACGAAACCATCCTGAAATCCCCGAAAGGATTAGCAGCGACTAGAGGCGTACCACATTTATCCAAGACTTTAATACAACCATTGTTCCGTCCTTGCTTCGGCAGATAAGTGAAAGGGAGATAACCCCTGGGATTCCCTCCACAGATAGTCTGAGTCTCCGGGCCCTTCTTTACCGACTACTGGCATGAACAATGGCCCAAGCGTGTCTTTGGCCCGAGGCTGTGTAGCAGCCTTGGAGCGGAGCCTTGGAGCTCCGCTCAACACAGCACGTTTAGCGAGTGATCAACAATCCACATAAAACACAGCCCATTAGATCTGTATGGTTGATCCTGTTCCTCATTGGTGTGATCCGGTAGGATCTTTAAACACGAGGGTGAAAGACGTGATACTCGCGGCCTTCACCTGTAGCAATATTTAGGGTGCTGAGCTCGCAGCTCAGTGAAGGCCTTGAAGGAACAAGGTGTGTCAATAGGGTGCATACAGTAGATACAAGTTATTGTACATGCTTTTACGCTCGGCTACGCGATGACCCCGACTGTATCCACTTATCCACTGTTCATAAGACTAGAATCGAGGTGGACTTCTTGGTGTGGTGGGGGATGAAACTGAAAATGTCCACTTCAACCATTACTTGGTATGAACGCCCTAGATAGCATCGAGGAACCTTGCCTGCGAAAGCCCCAAAACAAGCGGTCTCCGGGACCCAATGGAAACTTGGCTCGCCCGACTTAGGCTTCGCGTCCCCGCCACCGCATACCCTCTACTGGCGTGAGCTAGTTTAACGTCTCCGCACCTTGACGTCAGGAGCCTAACCCTCGATTGAAAGATGTGTCGAATCTCTCATGCGGCACTCGACCATCCACAGCTCCCTCTCGGTAGACAATACGGTTGATCCAGGCAATTACTCACCGTGCTACTCAGAAATACAGCATTTGTCCTTTCGTTTCACCTCGTGATATCTCACCGTGTATATTAGCGTTCTTCTTGCCAACTGGCGATCATACTTTGTGTGAGCGCGCGCGTTGCCCTCGTTTGATGTCCAGTAGCAATCCGTCGCTGATCAACCTGGGGTTTGGGTTCAAGTACCTGAACGACTCAGACTCAGCGAGGTTTCACTGACGCGTTTGTAAATCTGCGTCGTTATGGAGGAGCAATGTCCCTTTCTTATTGTCTCCTTGAACCTCAAACAACTTGAAGAATTGAACCAGACGTCACAAGGTCTGGGCTATGACGCCACGTGTGAGGTGCCGATCCGTACTAGAGGGTGAGCATATGCCTACATCGGAAGCGGGGTAGTAACCTGGATGATCCGGGTTTCGACGCCGCCGTCGCATCACCGAGCGACGACCGTCAAATGCATAATGATAACGGAAGGGCCATCATCCCAGGCCATTCACTGTCGCCTCTCCGCGTTTCTTTCAAAGCTCCGGTCAGTCAGCCGGGTGAAGGGGCGGGTGTGGTGTGGTGTGGTGATACCGTCAGCACCGCGTTGAAAGCTTGGTATTGGCACGCATCACAAGGTGACGTCGTAGGCGAGCGAGGATGGCGAAGCGCGTCGTGGTGGCGCTGGGCGATAGAGCCGCGCGACTCCCATGCACAGGCAGTGCCACAAAAGGAGTGTTATCCTCGTGACGTGGCGGACGTCACCCTGTAGCCGCGCGTCAGTATCACGGTAACGTTCAATAACACTGATGATTGACGCATGCCCGACTGAAAACGTGATTCGAATGTGTGGTGAGTCTTGTGGCGACACGGCAACAGACGTGCGTCTGACCGGAAAGGGATAGGTGCCAGTCGGCATCCTACGGGTGCGGAATTGACGTTTTTAGTTAGTGTTATTGTGGAATTGATGGTGACGCGCTGCCATAAGAAGGTACGGACGATGCTGGAGCCAATAGACGATCACTTTGTTAGGGCACGTCTCGGGATGACCAGGTTGCTCAAACTCTCCGACTGGACGTCCACAATGATCGACACGCGCATTAGGGCTGCAAAGAACAAACGTTTGAAATTCAAGCTTCCCCAAAATACAATCAGTATTTCTAGGGTTTCCACCGCAGAGCCGGCACGAAATCAACGAAGCCAAGCATATCATCAAAAAGCACAATGATCGAAAGGTGCTCACGTATGCCAATCATAGGTTCATTCCTTCTGATAGCCGTTGCAAATAAATGCCAGGAAAGTACACGAGGGAGAAACCGAGAACTCGAAGCTAACAAACGTGGGCTTCTCCTACGTCCGAGGACCGAGGTGTCATGTCTCCGGAATCGATTGCGCGTTCAAAGTATCCCTCTCTGTAGGCTATTATTATATTTATATTAATACTTCTTAACCACGTACTTTGAAGGAACTCACTGATTCTGACGGATCTTCCGAGTCGAGGAAAGGGCGTTAGCGGCGTGTCGGCCGGAAAGGTTGATGTTGAGCCTTGGGCCCGCGTGACCAAAATTAGAATGTGGTGAGACAACGCGTACAACTCACGTACACAGCCGCGTATTACAACATGTTCCCTTTCATCGGTGTATAGTATCCCAACGTGCCAGTGCGTGCCGAAAAGCATTCCTATCCGGGTTTGATCAATCATACGTCGGTCGGCTGAGTCCATTTTAGCGGAGCACCTGCCAGTGTCAGCGAGTCCGACTCGTGTTGAAGTGGCTGCATGCTTGCAATTGGGCTCATTTGTTCGTACTGACTGACAAGGTAAGTCAGATTTATAATTCTCTATACCATATTCAGTGACGGAGAAGCGGGAAAGCGGAGGAAACTACGACAAGCAAGAGAAGTGAATGGACACGAGATACACTTGTTGCAGTTCCAGTATCCAACTCGCATGACTTCTATCTTTGACGAGATTAGGTGAGTCTCATAACTTGCCCAGATGGGTCCTCCTTTGTAGTCTTCAGACAGCACATCTTGTGATCCTTCTGGATGCCGTAGGCCTCTCAACCCGTGGATCTTTCAAGTGTCGCGTCGTAGTTCTGCGGAAGTTGTTCCTTCTTATCTCCTGCCCCACCCCCGAGCGAGTTGCGATACCCAAAATAGACCTTGCGGTGGTCGTAGGAGTTCTTCATAGCAGTGCGGTATGTCTCCATCGCCCTGTTTCGGTGGCCCCTAGTTACTGAAAGATCGCCAGCGCATAGTCGACGGCTAGAATACACGGGTGAATCGTAATCGTATTCTTTCTATGCTGAAAACAGAGGATCCCGTATCTCCCACCTAATTGTCTTTGCATCAAGAGATCGCACACCGCCTCTCCAGTTCGCTGTTTCTCACGTCGTGCGGTTCTTCTACGTTCCCATTTCACAATTTCAGTGCCACGCCTGTCCCTGGCCTTCCTCGATCTTAAGTAACCGTGCCTACGCAGTTGTACCACAGTCTCCTACTAGACATTGGTGCCATTAGAATCTCTGGGATGATTCCTGATGTATTTGCAGCTCCGAGACTCTCTCGGGAGATCACTGCCTCGGATTCACCTAAACCTCCTTTCGGCAACCTGGTGACAAGGTTGTTGCGTGTCCTGCGTCTGGATCTAGTTGCCCATAAGCCAATGTTTGTTGCAAATCCTCCCAGGCGAGATTCTCGGCTATGAGGATGGTAATATCAGAGAGGGGTGCTTATCATCACAGATGGAAAAAAGGCAACATTATATAATGTGTTCCAGTTACCTCATCCTTGTTTTATTATCGAGGTCACTTGGCTTTGAATCGTTACGCCCCTTACTTATAAGGATTGCGTGAATGGTAATGGACAAGCCACGTTGCCAGACATCGCAAGTCGTCGGTGTTACCCGTCGGAAATTCCACGGATGTAGTATCCCGAGGCCGAGGGTAGGTAATACAAGTGACTGCTCTGCTTATTGCAATATAGGCTTGTATGATACTCTGCTGTCGTCATGGACTCTGACAAGTCACATGTCCTTCCCAAGTGTTATCATGGGTGTACATTGATACTGATCGATATTTCCGGCCTGCCCCAACCTCATCGGCCTGAGTTGCCTATTTTCAAAACTGGATAATTACTCCACCGGCCATTCCACCCACGGTGTCTCTTTCGTGCCCGGGCCAATTGTCAAGGGATCAATGTCTGGAAGGGGCATTATACGTCGCAGAAAAGAGCTATGGGTTGAGGACAGCAGAAGTAAGTAGTCAACCGCGCATCCCTTTTTGGGATGATTACTGAATTTGAGTGGTATACTAGTAGATCTATATTATCGACGTGGGACAATCAGTTCAGTGCCAGACGATGCCCTCCTGGAAATATTGAATTTCTATGTGGATGAGCCTCGTGGGTGTGATGACCCCTACGACGAGTTTGATGCGTGGCATACACTGGTACATGTGTGCCAGAGATGGCGAATCGTCGTTTTTTCTTCACCACGTCGCCTCAACCTGCACCTCCTTTGCCGGTACGGAAGACCTGTGAGGGAGATGCTCGATATCTGGCCAGAATTACCGATAATTGTTATAGCCAGTTTCGACCCGATGGCGGCTTCGGAGGACCAGGCCATTGCCGCACTCAGGCTTGCTGATCGTGCGTCTCGTATCTCCCTCCGGGATGTTTCAGCTTCGGCCTTGCAAAAGTATACAGCAGTCATGCAGGTGCCATTTCCTGCGCTGACAGGGTTGGACATTTGGGCAGTCGACAAGGCCGGACCGGTCCTCTCCGATGAATTCCTGGGCGGTTCTGCACCACATCTTCAAGACCTGTTGCTGGATGGCATCTCATTTCCGGTATTGCGGAAGCTACTTTTGTCTACCATCGATCTTGTCTTCCTTGACCTCCAGGATATTCCCCATTCTGGGTATATTTCACCTGGGGAAATGGCCATTTGCCTCTCCGGGCTGCCTAGACTCGACAGATTTTCCCTTGGTTTCAGATCACCTAGTTCTCGCCCCTTCCAAGCAAGCCGACGTCCACACCCTCATATACGCGCCACTCTCCCTGCTCTCACACATCTGCACTTCAAAGGTGTCACCGAGTATTTGGAAGACCTTGTTTCCCGAATTGACGTCCCTTCACTGGATTATTTCACAATAAGGCTTTTCAACCAGCTCATCTTTGATATTTTGCAGCTCCCCAAGTTCCTATGTCGTACGGACAAGTTCGCAATGCTTGCTCATTCAGACATGATCTTTGACGCCAACGGAATTGAGGTCGGACTTTCTCCGCAAACAGAAATAGTTGGCCCGAGGTTCACATTAGGAATATCGTGCCGCAAGTCTGATTGGCAGCTTTCAGCTCTTCCGCAGCTCTGTATCTCGTGCTTGTCTACTTTCACTAATTTGGAACACCTTGACATTCGCGAGCTTTTGTTTTCATCTTTACGACCAGATTGGCAAGATGACATAGAAATTACCCAATGGGTGGAACTCTTATACCCTTTTACCTCTATTAAGAATTTGTATCTATCCAAGGAAATTGCCCCCCGTGTCATTCCAGCCCTCCGAGAACTCTCTGCGGAGCGGGTAACGGAAGTGTTACCTGCGCTAGAACATCTTTTCTTATATGGGCCCCAGCCATCCGGACGTTTCCAGGATGCCATTGAGCAGTTTGTCACCGCGCGACAGCTCTCTGGTCACCCTGTAGTTATTCACTTGCTAGATGTGGAGTAGTAAATGATTCACGACATCAATGATTTTTCATGTGATTGACGTTTTATGCTACCTACTCGACTGGATTGACTGGATTGCCTCGTTTTTACTCATTTGGTTTGACGTTTGATGTGCCAGTTGCAGTACTTTTGTTACCATCATTGTGGTGTAGTCCTCTTGTATGATAATGTGACTTTTTGAACTCAATGCTATAGGCTTCGATGCATGATATATGATATTGTGGCGCAAGATCCTAAGATTCACGCCAGTGAGTTGGAAATGGAAGGATAAAGGTTATAAAAAGAATAAAGAACGGGCTCGCAATCCCAGAGGGACGCGAACGCGTTGAAACCGAGACTGAGGTTCGTGCAGATTCGGAGGTAAATGGGGCGTCGGTTCTTCTCTTCTTCGCTATCTTATGACGCAGCGCCCTATTTATTACGCAGGTTCTGAGGCTATGTACAGGCAAACAAGATCTAATAAGACCAGAAGGGGATAGAGGCAAAAGGGAACAATGACAGGGACATGCGTGAGGCCATTGCGACGTCGGCTGGCAGGGAATCGATTCGGAAAGGGGATGTGTCGGCTTGCTCGTTTGGGGGTATACGGATTCTCGGGGCTCGTTGGGCATCGGTGGTGCCAGGCCAACGCGCTTACAATATAATCCTATTGCGAATTCCAAGGAAAATGAATTCCGCGCAGACAGTCATATTGGCATCGTCCACCCCTCTTCTTTTTCCACACCTCTCCCTGTGTAACTACTGTGCAGTGCTTGTCATTGTAAACTCGGGTGAGCCACGTTCATGTGGGATACGTTGGCCCAACAGAACAACGAGAGTTAGAGCGTTTGAAGCACCGACGCGTAAGGAGACATGTCACGTGATAGGCCGTCTATCCAAATTTACGGTTACTGTTTTCTTGTTACAGCGGACGGCGGCACTACTGCCACGGTTACAACGGTACACCCATGCGGTGAAAAAGGCAGAGCGTATTCTGTAATTTGTCAAAGCCAATCATACAGTCAACATATCCCGCGGCTTAGGACCAGTGCCAGTAGCCGAAAACAGAGATTCTGAGTTTCATAGACGTTTCTTGCGGTCTTGGGTTATTCCCTTTTCTCTCTATCATAAACTGCTATCGTAAACTGACATGCTTGCCTTAGAAATTTCCACGACGAATAACAGTAGTTGAAAGCTTGAAAGCCGTCATTCTGATCAAACTCTCTGGGCGCTCGGGACTTCCTCCGCGATGGTTTTGCTTGGGCCCACGTGGACTGCTATGTGCAGAGAATCCGCAAGATCCTGGTCTGCGGATTGGCCTGCCTCGGATATCAAGACCGTTGATGCACGAAGCAAATGCCAACCATCTGAGCGCTATCTAGCTATCTGGTCTGTAACGGAAAGGCCAGGATTATTATGAAACACTTCATTCTGGAGATGAGAGGGGGGGGAGGACTGAGGCCAGGTGCTATGACACTAGTACTGCTGCTGCTGCCAGTCTCGTCGTTGTGCCAGTAGTGCAGCATCCTGCGCATTTCAGCAGGTGCCAAAATAATGGACCGCCGCGGCGGTGTAGTAGTTTAATATGATCGGACTCTCTACTTAGGGGCTGACGGCATTGTTGAAGTGCTGTCTGCCGGTGACTACCTGGCTCGTCGCCATTGGTAGGTTAGATGACAAGGTGTGAACCGAAGACACCATTGGGTTCTGTCGGACAACTTGACTTGTCACAATAGGTCCGCAATGCCGACACCCTTGATATACGAACTGCCATTAGAGCTCGGTGACTCGGAGCTTCTTGCTTCGTTGCGGATGGTCCATTAGACGACAGCATCCATCATTCATAATTCGTTATTAATGCTTGGTGCTATCTAACAACTTTAGATGTCGTACTTCACAGCCCGATCGTCGCAGAATCGATTCTGAAGGATGAGATCTGGGGTAGCGCATGGCAGACTTCCAGACAGAGACAAGGCTTTGACCGATGCATTTAAGCTGCCCTCTATTTCCGCTCAGACTCAACCTCCCATCTGCCTCTCACCCCTGAGTCGATTCAGTATGATGCAATCCGACACCATCACCCTCCCCGACATGATCGCTTTCTGTGGGACTCCTAAACCCATCAGCCCTCATTACGACCAAGTCGTGGCCGAAGCGACACAGTGGCTCTCTGACGTCGCTCACCTCGAGGCACCGCTTATCGACAAGATAGCCTCCTGGAAGTTTGGGCTGTTGGCGTGCATCACGTACCCTGGCGCTTGTGCGTCCGAGCTCCGGACATGCATCGATTTTTTCAACATGTGTAGCTTATTAGACGAATTTGTCGAGGATTCGGACCAAGACATGGCGGCGGTGTTGCACTCTCTCCTCGGATCGATGACTGAGCCTGATGCGGTTGAATCTACGGATATGTTCGGGAAGATGGTCCGAAAGTAAGCTTGCTGACTCTCCTTGGCGAATGTCGTCTGACGTGACTGTTTGAAGTATTCATAAGC
>QFEY01000598.1:569-67427 GCA_003316435.1 Russula virescens | reverse complement strand
AGTGTCTTAACTTGTCTCTCCCTCTGTGCTCTCCAGTCTGTGGGTGCCCCTTGCCCACTTGGTTCCTATTAGTGTCTTAACTTGTCTCTCTCTCTCTGTGCTCTCCAGGAAGTGAGTGCCCCTTTTCCACTTGGTCTCTTTTAGCATCTTAACTTATCTCTTCCTCTGTGCTCTCCAGAGAGTGAGTGCTCCTTGCCCACTTGGTTTCTTTCAGTGTCTTAACTTGTCTCTCCCTCTGTGCTCTCCAGAATGTGAGTGCCCCTTGCCCACTTGGTTTCTCTTAGCATCTTAACTTGTCTCTCCCTCTGTGTTCTCCAGGAAGTGAGTACCCCTTGCCCACTTGGTTTCTTTCAGTGTTTTAACTTGTCTCTCCCTCTCTGCTCTCCAGTTTGTAAGTGCCCCTTGCTCACTTGGTTTTATTTAGTGTCTTAACTTGTCTCTCCCTCTGTGCTCTTCAGTTTGTGAGTACCCCTTGCCCACTTGCCTTCTTTTAGTGGCTTAACTTGTCTCTTCTGTGCTCTCCAGGAAGTGAGTGCCCCTTGCCCACTTGGTTTCTTTCAGTGTCTTAGCTTGCCTCTCCCTCTGTGCTCTCCAGGAAGTGAGTGCCCATTGCCCACTTGCATTCTTTCAGTGTCTTAACTTATCTCTCCCTCTGTGCTTTTCAGTCTGTGAGTGCCCCTTGCCTACTTGGTTTCTTTTAGTGTCTTAACTTGTCTCTCCCTCTGCTCTTCAGGATGTGAGTGCCCCTTGCCCACTTGATTTCTTTCAGTGTCTTAACTTGTGTCTCTCTCTGTGCTCTCCAGTTTGTGAGTACCTCTTGCCCACTTGGTTTCTGTTAGTGTCTTAACTTGTCTCTCCCTCTGCTCCAGAGAGTGAGTGCTCCTTGCCCACTTGGTTTCTGTTAGTGTCTTAACTTGTCTCTCCCCCTGTGCTCTCCAGGAAGTGAGTGCCCCTTGCCCATTTGCATTCTTTCAGTGTCTTAGCTTGTCTCTCCCTCTGTGCTCTCCAGAATGTGAGTGCCACTTGCCTGCTTGGTTTCTTTTAGTGTCTAAACTTGTTTCTCTCTCCATGCTCTCCAGTTTGTAAGTGCCCCTTGCCCACTTGATTTCTTTCAGTGTCTTAACTTGTCTTTCCCTCTGTGCTCTCCAGTTTGCAAGTACCCCTTACCCACTTAGTTTCTTTTAGTGTTTTAACTTGTCTCTCCCTCTATGCTCTCCAGTCTGTGAGTGCCCCTTGCCTACTTGGTTTTTTTTAGTGTCTTAACTTGTCTCTCCCTCTGTGCTCTCCAGGATGTGAGTTCCCCTTGCCCACTTGGTTTCTGTTAGGGTCTTAACTTGTCTCTCTCTCTGTGCTCTCCAGTCTGTGAGTTCCCTTGCCCACTTGCATTCTTTTAGTGTCTTAACTTATCTCTCCCTCTGTGCTCTCCAGTCTGTGAGTGCCTCTTGCCCACTTGGTTTCTTTTAGTGTCTTAACTTGTCTCTCTCTGTGCTCTCCAGGAAGTGAGTGCCCCTTGCTCACTTGGTTTCTTTTAGTGTCTTAACTTGTATCTCTCTCTATGCTCTCCAGAATGTGAGTGCCCCTTGCCCACTTGGTTTCTTTCAGTGTCTCAACTTGTCTCTCTCTCTGTGCTCTTCAGGAAGTGAGTACCCCTTGCCCACTTGGTTTCTTTTAGTATCTTAACTTGTCTCTCCCTTTGTGCTCTCCAGTTTGTGAGTGCCCCTAGCCCACTTGCATTCTTTCAGTGTTTTAACTTGTCTCTCCCTCTGTGCTCTCCAGGAAGTGAGTATCCACTTGGTTTCCTTTAGTGTCTTAACTTATCTCTCCTTCTATGCTCTCCAGTTTGTAAGTGCCCCTTGTCTACTGGTTTCTGTCAGTGTCTTAACTTGTCTCTCCCTCTGTGCTCTCCAGAATGTGAGTGCCCCTTGCCCACTTGATTTCTTTCAGTGTCTTAACTTGTCTCTCTCTCTATGCTCTCCAGTTTGTGAGTGCCCCTTGCCCACTTGGTCTCCTTTAGTATCTTAACTTGTCTCTTCCTCTGTGCTCTCCAGAGAGTGAGTGCCCCTTGCCCACTTGCATTCTTTCAGTGTCTTAACTTGTCTCTCCCTCTGTGCTCTCCAGGAAGTAAGTACCTCTTGCCCACTTGGTTTCTTTCAGTGTTTTAACTTGTCTCTCTCTCTATGCTCTCCAGTTTGTGAGTGCCTCTTTCCTACTTGGTTCCTTTTAGCCTTTTAGTGTCTTAACTTATCTCTCTCTGTGTGCTCTCCAGGAAGTGAGTGCCTCTTGCTCACTTAGTTTCTTTTAGTGTCTTAACTTGTCTCTCCCTTTATGCTCTCCAGTTTGTGAGTACCCCTTGCCCACTTGGTTTTTTTCAGTGTCTTAACTTGTCTCTCTCTCTGTGGTCTCCAGTTTGTGAGTGCCCCTTGCTCACTTGGTTTCTTTTAGAGTCTTAACTTGTCTCTCTCTCTATGCTCTCCAGGAAGTGAGTGCCCCCTGCCCACTTGGTTTCTTTTAGTGTCTTAATATGTATCTCCCTCTGTGCTTTCCAGTCTGTGAGTGCCTCTTGCCTGCTTGGTTTCTTTCAGAGGCTCAACTTGTCTCTCCCTCTGTGCTCTCCAGTTTGTGAGTGTCTCTTGCCCACTTAAATTCTTTCAGTCTTAATGTCTCTCTCTCTCTCTCTCTCTCTCTGTGCTCTCCAGTCTGTAAGTGCCTCTTGCCCACTTGGTTTCTTTTAGTATCTTAACTTGTCTCTCCTTCTATGCTCTCTAGTCTGTGAGTTCCCCTTGCCCCTTCAGCATTTTAACCTGTTTATCCCTCTGTTCTTCCCAGTTTGTAAGTGCCCCTTGTCTGCTTAGTTTCTATTTTCTTATTTTTCTCTTACTGTTTGCCAGAGAGTAAGTTCTCTTATATTTGTTTTTTTTACCTTAGATTCTTATCCTTTTCTTTAGATATTACATTCAAAGCTATTATTATTCATAATTAATGTATTGTTATAATTTTCTATTTCTATTTTGTTATATTAACATATTATCAGCCACCACTCTCTATATCTAGTGAGAATACACACCATACAATGATTGGTATATTTCTCTTATCTGTCTCTAAAGTTTCTAACACTTAAAATAGTGACAATTCTTATCCTGGAGCATGTCTGCCTTAACTATGTCTCATTATCTGCACCAACTCTTCTAGAGGCTTTAGATAAGGCATATTCTCAATTTACAATCTTTAATATTTATGATATAGTTATAAACCAGTTTTCTGCATCTTCCAAAAATTATTCCTCTACTCAATTTTCAGAATTTATCCTTAAAAATCATCTCCCTTTATCTTCTGATTTCTGCCTATTCTCATTTTTATAAAAATAGAGTTTAAGTCTATCCCAGTATAAGTTTCTATATCAAGTGTGTTACAAGCTCCAACCCTAGCCCACCTACTGATCTCAACTGCCACTCTACCCACTTACAGTATCCCAGCTGAACCCCTTTAACTCACCATCTATATCTCACTTAGGACCCTCACATAATCTGTCATATGATAGATTATATGCCTTGTCAGGTAACCAGTTATATAACTGATTAGGTGTTATATCATATGACCTTAAATATACTTGCTATATACTTTACAGCATGCAAACCAGGCTCTTTGATCAAAAAAATAGTCATAGAAGAGTCTGATAAGTGTTAAACTATTTTCATGGTTTGGCCCTACATGATTACATAATACAACATCTGATTAAACTCTTTGAGAACTCTTTATTGGTTAAATACCCTAATTTGTATGCAGTGATAGCAAGAGTGTTTTGGGTCACATGATATAACACCTGATCAATTATGTGACTGATCACCTGATAGGTCACCACCACTCAGTTGAGGCAACTCTAACTCAGATAGATATATATAACTGTGTTGTCAAGATAGTGTACACTGCATGCAAATCAGGGTATTTAACCAAAAAAAAGTTCTAAAAGAGTTTAATTAGATGTTGTATTATGTAATCATGTAGGGCCAAATCATGAAAACACTGCATGCAAATGAGACTTTTTACATGAAAAAAAGTCATGGAAAATTCTGAATAAGTGTTAAAAAATTCTATGAATTTATTTGTCTGGAAAAGTTTGAAAACAAATTTTAACTAATCTTAGAATTTATCACACAAAATAGGGGGTTTTGTGTGATTAATTCTAAGATTAGTTAAACTTTGTTTTCAAACTTTTCCAGACAAATAAATTCATAGAATTTTTTAACACTTATTCAGAATTTTCCATGACTTTTTTTCATGTAAAAAGTCTCATTTGCATGCAGTGAAATAGTTTAACACTTATCAGACTCTTCTATGACTATTTTTTGATCAAAGAGCCTGGTTTGCACACCATAGTAGGCCTGCACCCTGAGTTAGGTAGATCATGACACACCGGTGAGTCCAAAGAAATGGAAGGTTAAAGATGAAAAGACAGGCACATTGACCAAAGGTCCAGCATGGCCATATAGTGCAACTTGAGAACTCTTAAGAGAGGAGATTCATATAAGAGGAGGAGGAAATGGGGACTTTTGCTGGCTCTTGCACCATGCCATGCTGCTGTCTGTCAAGGACACAGCTGCCCTTTTATTCAGAAGGACCAGTTACTAGTATATACATGTAGTGCCTAGAAAATTCAGTAGCTAAGGGAGTGACATTGAGCATGCACTAAGGAGAGGGGGAAAGGGTCTAATATGAAGGAAAGGCTTAGAATAGGGGATATTGAGGGGGAGCAGGTTTGAGTCACTTGTGATGCTGATTTGCCAAGAATGGAGAGGCAGTGAAGTCAATATGTTGAGGGCATGTTTTGGGCCTATCCTGGTTCAGGTCTGTGAGGCTTGTTGGGCATTGAGGGTGCTGGTAATGAGGTTTCTGAGGCTAGCACACCTAGCTCCCTTACAATAGTTTTCCTGTGTAATAATAACTAGGACAGGAGAATTGTTCTCTGGATAGCATACAATGGTCAAATGGATGAGTCACTCTATTGTGGATAGAGCTAAGCTAAGACTTACAAGCATCTTAGAAAGGCTTATAGATGGAAGAGGGGTCTCACTTGCAATGCATCATAAGCTTCTCAGTAGAGAGAAGACAACAAGTGGTATTAAGACAGAAAACTCAACTTGCTGCTACAAGGCAGCTGGGTCAAGCCTTATATGCTACTATAGAGTACTACTCTCAACTAAACAGAACAATAATATATATAGTAATTGTCCTAAGTAACAGTAACAATCAATGCTATAAGGCTACTGTATAAGTTATAAGACAATAGAAGATGCAAGACAATCAAACTACAGATATAATAGCACAGCAGAACAATAGCTAGACAACACAATTGGGCTGGTTCCCACTACTTACACCTGCAATCCACTGTCTGATCCAGGAGGCTGGTATTATAGTGGTTATATAATAAGACATGTGATCTGTCATATGAGTCACTCCCACCCACCTTCAGAGCACACAGCATCACAATGTCACATTTCTTTAGTGACAGGCTGTAAGTCCTGCAGGTATCCAAATAAGACCCAAGGGGAGTAAGTTCTTTGCTGTCAGCAGCTGGGGGAGAGCTCAGACTTGTACAGACTGTAGGCTGGTTCTTGTAGTGTACAACCATGACTGTACTCAACTGTACACATGCAGAATAGAAACCTGGATTCATAAAAAAACAAAAAAAAACAAAACAGCAAAAGGAAGGCACTACCAGGGTTCAAACCTGGGTTAACAGAAAGCAGTCTCAGAAAGGTCAGAATCTGTTGTGATAGCCACTACACTATAGCGCCAGCCTATGTTGGTGCTGGCCATATAAGTACATCTATCAATGGACGTACAAGGCCACATACAGTTTCTACACACTTGAGAGATATGACGCGTAGTATTTTTCCGATGTCTGCCAGTGGACGGATCACCTGCCCGTGCCATATGGCAACTGCACAAGATGTCATTGCTACCATTCCTACAAGCATAACATTAATGAGACCATTCTGCGTGGCGGTTGTTTTGCAAGGATATACCTCGCCGAGGTCTCGAAGGCGCACATAGACTAAATGACATTGTTACTGTTCAAGACAACGTCCATTTCATTTAGTCTCCCATTCTCGCCCGCGCGGGATGAGAAGACTTCGCCGCCAGAAGCGAGCGAGTCGATCAACAGAGCTAGGCGGGATTTGGTCATATCCGGCTCCTTTATATCAGCGTGAGCGACAAGGGATAAAGACGTGGAAGAAGGGGACGTCTGATTGTTGACGCACCTGTCGAATTTGCTCTAGATCGTCGCCAAACGCGTCCGCAACGGACGCCATCCAGAATTGTCTGAATCGGTTCCGCAGAGCTTGCTCATCCTGGGGTCGACTGCTAGACCCTTCAGGAGGTAGGAATGGTGGCGCATCAGCCGGAGGTGGTGTTCGTGAGGGTGACCGCGGCCGGGATGAAGCAAGCCCCGAGTGATCGCCTCGCGGTTTCGAGGAAATTGGAGCAGGAACTGGATCGACGACATTGGGCGCGTCGTCATCATTTCCCGAATCTGATGACGACGAAGATGATGAAGACAGAGAAGGGGACGGTGATGATGACGATGACTCTGCCGAAGATGGCGTAGCTTGCTTTTTCAGAGGTGTCTTTTCGACGGGAGTCTTTTTCGATACATCATCCGACGAAGAGTCCGAAGAGTCAGACGATGACGACGACGACGCAAGTCGCCGCTTTCGCTTTCTGTTACGCCTTCGTGGTGCAGTTGGCTTGGCCGTAGGCATTTGTGTAGTGCAAATTTTATGCAGATAAAATGGCACGCGTCTTCAATCAAGCGCTGCTTCCAAATCTGTGGTCACGCACTTGGCCCACAACATGCTTCGATGGCGACCGACTTCTGGGCCAGCTCACACAAGTAGGCCCTGCGCGCAGTCACTGTACTCTCGCCCTATCTAACTCTAACACATTCACATAGCAAACGCTGGGTCATAGATCGTGCTACGCTCAAGCAAGCTCGTAGCGAGGATTTCCAATATGTCGAGTCGCCGGAACACATCGATTTTCTCAACATCTATTTTGCGAATCGTAAGACGACGTCCCATACGCCAAAACACCCTCCATGTCAGCTCACGCATGCCCATATAGTCATCGCGTTGTTAGGCAAACGCTTGTCCCTGCGTCAGCGAGTAATCGCCACTGCCACGGTCTTTTTCAGGCGATTCTACGTCAAGAACTTGTACTGCGAGACAGACCCCTTCATCGTGATAGCCGCATGCTGTTACGTCGCCGCAAAGGCGGAAGAATCCCCCGTCCACATCAAAAACGTTGTCTCCGAATCCCGTCTCATGTTCAGCCGTACGTCCGAACCAGCTCACTTTTTACCATTTCATTGTAGCTCAATCGCATCGCACGAGAAGAGGAGGGGTATGGTGTCAAGAACTTCCCTTCGGATAACTCAAAGCTGGCAGAGATGGAATTTTATCTCGTCAGCGACCTGGAGTGTGACCTCGTCGTGTTCCATCCATATCGCACCCTCCTCACCCTCTGTGGGAGAGAGGCGGCGCACGCAGTCATCTCCGAGGCGGGAGAAGTCGGGGTCGGGATCGACGACGGTCCGCGATACTGGGGTACTGGCGAGGGAAGACTCGAACTGGAGGAAGGGCCGCTTCAGACAGCGTGGTACGTCCTCCTTTTCCGTTCATTTATCCCCAATCCCGCGAGCCCCACATTTCCATGCTAACCGGACTCCCGTCGACAGGTTCATCATCAATGACACGTATCGATCCGAGCTCTGTCTGCTCTACCCGCCACACATGATCGCCATCGCCGCGATCTACCTCACGCTCGTTCTAAACGACAAGACGCGCGAGGCGATCCAAGGACAAACCCCAACGTCCACGACCCCTCCACGCCGCTCGTCGCGCAACAGCTCCGCCAGCGCACACCGCAAGGCCGCGCCCGCCCAGCAGCAGGACTTCGTCGGCTTCATGGCTGGCCTGCGCGTTTCGCTGCCAACGATCGCCATGATTGCACAGGAGATCCTTTCGCTCTACACCCTTTGGGAACGCTACTCCGATGCCGCGCCGGAATCCGGGCTCGGTGCGAGTGCCGCGGGGGACAGTCCTGGAGAAGACGTTGTCACGCCAGCTTTCTTGACTCAGTTGTTGCTGCGTATGCGCGAGGCACGGCTCGCAGATCTTGCGCCCCCTACGAGCGGCCAACCAATGGCTGTGAACAAGAGATTGGAAAGAACGCAAGCCGCGGGTTGATGGCGGATATACTGAAATCACATCTCGCGATACAGCAATTGTAGTCGTCGGTGATGGTAACAAATGATTTCTACTCATGTGGTAAACGGTGAGCCGAGGGCAATGAAAAGCGGTCCATGTATATATAGATATATTTGGGTACACGTATCGTAAGTAGGAAAATGGGACAACCATATCTTTCATGGTTCATCTCTCCGTTTCATCATCAGCGGCGTGGGTGTTCTTCAAAATCAGAAAATGGATCCTCTGCAACGGCCGTCTTCATCGAGTCCGCGTCCTTATACGTCTCGCCGCCACCATACGCGGGTAGAGATTTGTCGAAGGGTGGCGGAGAACCAGGTGGCGGTGCATAGGGCTCATAGCTTACTTCAGGTAGAGTCACAGTGCTCTCGGCGCCTGCTACGTATTCGGAGCCAGCACCATACGCAGGGGTGTAATTCGCGGGCAGACGAGAAGATACGCCATGGGATGCGAGTGCAGTCTCTTGCTGGGCATAAGCAAAGGCAACAAACGTGAGCAAGGGCAAGAAAACTACGATGGCCGATCAGGTATCCATCAACAAAATGCCTAGGCGAGTGACGCACTGATTTCGCAAATGAGCCAGAATATCTCAGCGAACGAGTCGTGGCTCCAGGCCCTCTGGCAAACTGAAGAGAGATCAAACGTTGGACATTAATGTCATGGCACCTTTGAAATGACTCACATTGAGCTGCTTCGCTTTGTGTAAGGGTGTCCCCGGCATTGGAGCTCCAGATACCCCAGAAAATAACGTCATTGCTGCCCGTGGCGAGTGAGGTGCACTCGGAGATTAGGTCATTCTTAACGACGACGGTCAGTCTAAGGATAGCGACGGCGACAGCGTCACGTCCATACCTTGAGCATAAAGTGAATAATCGTTCTCAAAAAACCCGCTGATATTACGATCACGGTTACCGCGACAGACAGGAAGGAGAATATGCGGATGAGGGCCAAGCGTCTCTGTATGATGACGTGGCAATGTTGGTGGGAGGAGGGTATGAACCGTTAACAGACGACTTACGATCGCAGATGCGACAACGCCAAAGATTAGCATTGCTGCAACGGCCGCATATAGTGAACCGAGGACGATCGCAAAAGTTGCCAACTTCTTTTCATGTTCTGCAAGAGGAAAGACCGTACATTAAATTGCCACATACAAGTGGCACGAAACAAAAACTCACGGCCCCTATCTGTGCTCTGCTCTTGGAAGAGAGAGACCTAATCGAGCGAGCGGTCACCCACATGTCCCTTACTCAAGGCAAGAGAGAAACTCACGGAACTACAACCACATAAAAATAAGCAAGTCAGCAAGGTGCGGCTCACTGTTCAAACTGAGGTTCTTACCTAGAAATAGCCCATATTGCTCCAATGAGGGCCACTATGTGTTACAGAAGATAAGCCAGGTCATACGCAGACGAGCCAGGTGCAGACATACGTGGAAGAACAGCGGAGCGTAAACTCTGGCTCTTCACTCGGTGCATAAAGCCGTATGGGCCACGTTGAGCTATGACAGCAGCTTGAGGAAGGGTCTGGGAATTGGTAGAAAGGGTGCGCACCTGCTGTATTGCTCATGGTGGGGATAATGTGGGAGCTAAGCGAATCCGAGGGTGATCGATTGGTGTGGAAATATATAAGGAGGGAATCGTGTCTGGCACGCTGAAGTCGCGATTGAGGTCAACGTGCACGTTGCTGACCTGAGGTTGTGGTTGTGACGATGGGGAATGGTGATGGGGAGATACAGTGCGGGTACTTATTTGCGCCCCAAACCCGAGCTCGCATCGCCACAACTTCCAACACAACACGGCGTGACCAGTGGGCATCGCATTCCCAAGCGGGACGTCCGGGCGTCTTAACTCATATACAGTATTACCATAGGACCATGGCTCGGGCCTGTGACTTATAATTAGAAATGCTGAGTGATGCGCAGCCATTGCGAATGCCGATGGGACCTAGGATGCCGATAATCCAACAAGGACTGTCACAGCCATGTCGGTCTTTCCGGGCCTAGGTAAGGAGACATCTGTTGTATGAGAGGACATCAGGATCCGGGATCATGATTACAAGAAAGCAAACGGGGCTGCGGTTAGGTGAGGAGGATCTAGGCTGTTTCTTAGGATCGAGGGGTTTCTATTTTTTCAGGCAAGCCTTTGTAGCTTAGACCATCATTAATCATTGATTATTGTCCCCGCCTTCAAGTTCAGGACTCCGGCTACTGGTTTATCCTCCATTCTTCTACTTCTGACAGCGCATCGGACGCCAAGATGTCAACGTATCAATTCTACTGTAGAAATGCGGCGCCCGAGATACTACTCCATTCATCAAATGCATGCCTTGCGTGCCAGTGTCAACTCACGCTTGGGAGTGACAGTCTCAAATTGAATGCTCACTAGCGCTGCTGTAACCTCAATGTCATTTCGTCCGTGCCCGGGTGAGATTCTTACAAGTTTGTTCCGTTTGAATGGCTTGTAATCCAATTAGCCTCGCTTATCACCAGATATCTTTCGCCATTCTCACGTCCGTGGGTTCCTCGGGAGGAGGGTACTGTTCAGTGGCCGTTCCGGTGCCTAGCTCTGAATCCTGAATTGATGCCCAAGAAAGACGGTTCTTCGGTGTATTGTCATCTCCTGATTTCCCACTGTAGTGTGGCTCCTTGTAGGGCCGTCCAGATGCTACCATGGTCAAACCCACTTACAACGTTCGATTCCGAGCTGACAGCGCCACGAAATGATGATGCCATACAGTACAGCCCAAATGTTTCCATGCAACTACCAGGCCATCTGTCTAAAATTGACCTTCGCCGCGGATGGCCCTGCCAGTGTACAGTATCCCCACAAACGCCGATCGGTCTTTGTATCGAATGCAGTGCTCATCCCTAATTCTCGAAGTGCTGGAGTTCCTCTGTAAGAATTGGTACCACCTCGGGGAAACGGGCTGTGATCACGCATTCGTAGGACACATCACACAGGACGGTTGTATGTTAGATTATCAGGTGAGCTGAAACATCACATGCAGAACGACTACTCACGAAATTAAGTCTGTATCCACGAGCGTGTCGATGTCTAGTGGTAGTTCCTTTCCGTTTTCGTCCCGTGTCCCATCGAGGGTTAAAGCCCACAGTATCCGCGCTGTATTGGTGAACAGCGTGTCGTTGACCAAGTACTTGCCCACGCAGATTCGCCGCCCAAATCCGAACGAGACATGCCCTGCCTGGATAGTTTCAATTCCACAGACGACGGCTCTCCGTATTCGTCCAAGTGTCGCTCTGGTCGGAATTTGTCCGCGTCTTCGCCGAATACGGCGCAGTCACGATTACAGTGCCATACGTTAGGTATGCATATAGTGCCCTTCGGAATGAACATGCCTTCATACCAGTCATCTTCAGTCGTGACGTGAGCTACGCTAAGAGGTGCGCTAGGACGCCAGCGAAGGATTTCTTCGATAATTGCTCGCACGTATGGAAGACGAGGAGCGCGTCAAAGGTGGGGAGAAGATCACGGCCAACTATGGCATCCAATTCGGCTTGTGCTCGGCGCAGCTTCTCTGGGAAGGCAATCATAGCAAGTACCTACCAATAAAGGGGGGTAACACTCGTTTCGGCACCCGCAAAACGGCGATGTATCGTGTCCGGAAATGACGGATAATAAACAATGATTCACACTTACTACAAGGTCCCAGAAAGGTACGACAACCCAGGCTCGCTGAGATGATTACGCTCGTGGTTCTGTATCAAAGACGCGCATAAGCATGGTCGCTTACCGCTGTTGGCCCATGCTACCTATTATTTGGGCCCCAAACGCCATACGAAAAACAAGTACGAGATCAACTTTCCCAGGATTAAGAAGGCCCTTAAACACAGCATAGTCCTTGGTGAATTGTTTTAAGCGTCCCCGCTTCCATTTTGTTTGGCCGTGCATCAGTATACGCAATGAGACAACGAAACGAAGACCTTTCAGGGATGTGTGTCATCCAAGGGAATTATATCTCCGGTATGTGAAGTACACCTGCGCAGTTTCTCTTTATGGACAACCGAGTTGCATCTTTGGATAGGCATTGGGAAATCGGTGACTTGACCTACGAAGTTGGCTTTGCTCTGGCTTTCAAGATGCCGTGGGTTTCCTCGCCGATTTATTGATAGTGGCGGCATTTGCAGAACTCCTACCAAAGTTGTACTATACACGTGGTAGCCTTATGTGAGTACACAAAGGGGGCTTGAAGCTCGAGGTGCTGCTTCGATGAAGGTCTGCTAGCCTGTGCCTGGATCACAAGTCGTAGACGTGCATGGAACCCTGGGGAACTAACTGGACTACCTCCTTGCCTTATTCATCACTCCCGTCCTTGTCATACTGTCTTCAGGTTGTGCAGCACTTCGATGCCTCAATTAGGTGTATTGGCAAGTGCGTAAAGAGGTCGGATCCCACAAGTCATGCCACATAAAAGCTACGTTCCGTTTGTGTCAGTTTGCTGGTGTTTGGTACCCTGTTCTGCGTTCGGCTCATCTCACTCTGAGGAGTCACTCATACCCAGCAATCTCGCACATATTCAGTCCCTTCCATCTCCCAACACTTCGGTCCTATGGATGCACCGCAGATCCTCCCAAATGTCCCTGATTATGTCCGGTTCCGGGTCCTCATTATCGGAAAAGCAAATGCGGGGAAGACTACGATTCTGCAACGAGTTTGCAATACCACCGAGAGTCCAGTGATTTATACTCGTGGTCGATGGGGAATTCGCAAGCAGGTACGCTCTCGTTTCTAGCGGCGCTATCAATCTCATCGTCTAGCTAGGTCCAACTCGACCCTTCAGTAGAGGTTGGGTCAACATATCCTTGCTGGCGATGACTGATGTTAGGATTCTACTTGTACAGTACAGCAAGCACAACATCGAAGACGAATTTGTCTTCACAAATCATAAAGGATATGTTTTCCACGACTCCCGTGGATTCGAAGCAGGTGGTGACAGCGAACTGAAGATCGTTCAAGAGTTTGTCAGTCGTAGATCACAGGAGCGGCGATTGAACCATAGATTGCATGCGATATGGTTGGTTTCTTTAAGTATTTGTGCTTGTAAATGCACAAGTTACTGTTTCAGGTATTGCGTTCCGATGGACAATGCTCGGCCTTGGCTGGATTTAAAGTATTTCGACGATATTTGTCTGGATAAGAATGGTGCGTCCGAGCACTGGCTGGTTTATGAACCGGGGGTTAATTTGATGGGCCATTCAAGTTCCTGTGATAGCGGTGTTCACCAAGTGTGACCAATTCAGGCGGGATATCAGGATAAAGATGGAGGATGAACATTGTGACCTAGCGCTCCTTGATGCCAAGGTGGAAAATACTTTCAAGGATCATTACCTGGCCCACCTTGGGGAATCCCCACGGTTTGTACGATTACAGAGTGAGGGTTTTGTTAGCTTACCAATATATACTATACTGATGTCTGTCATGCAGATATGCATAAGCCTACACAACGGTGTATCGACCTTATCGAAATGACGGCCAATGCACTCTCTGGCAATGCAGTTGCACTCATACTGTTAGCTGTGCAGAAAAATAATCTGGAGTTGAATGTCAAACAAGCAGTTAAATGGTAAGTTCTATTATAGTATGATGTAGAGGTACTTAGTCCTGGTACAGGATCCAGAATAAAGTAACTCAAGGACTTGTGGGTACAGAGAATATAATCAAGTTATGTATAGTGACATTCCCATCACTGTGGGTAAGTTATAAGATCAATTTCTGAATTATCTCTTGCTGAAACAAATATTACTGCTTAGTATCATATCATTCTGTCCTTGGTTATGTATTTTATATCTTATACTAATATGTCTCTCCCTGCTGTGCACTTCAGGAAGTGAGTGACCTTGTGCAGTTTGTTTCTTCTGGTGTCTTAATTTGTCTCTCCTTATGCTCTTTAGGTTGTAAGTGCCTCTTACTAAGTTAGTTTTCTTTTAGTGTCTTAACTTCTCTCTCTGTGCACTTCAGTTTGTGAGTGCCTCTGCCCAGGTGGTTTGTTTTAGTATCTTAATTTATCTTTCTCTCTTTGCTTTTACAAGCTGTTTGTAAGTGCTTCTTACCCAGCTGGTTTCTATTACTGTCTTAACTTGTCTCTATATGCTCTCCAGAAAGTGAGTGGCTCTTATCCAGTTAGTTTTAGTGCCTTAAGTTGTTGCTTTCTCTTTATTCTTTAGAATGTAAGTGGGCCTTGCTTGGTTGGGCTCTTTTAGTGTCTCAATTTATTTATTTCTTTATGCTCTTTAGAGAGTGAGTATCTCTTTTCTAGTTGATTTCTATTAGTCTTTAACTTATCTCTCCCTCTGTGCTCTTCAGAGAGTGAGTGCTTCTTGCTCTGCTAGTTTTTTCAGCATTATAACTTGTCTTATCATATGTGTTTTCCAGGAAGTGAGTATTTATTGCTTAGTTTTTTTTTTTCAGTGTTTAACTCATCTTCCCCTCTGTGCCCTCCAGAAAGTGAGTGTTCTTTTTCTCAGTTGCTTTCTTTTAGCATTTTAACTTATCTTTCCTATACTCTCCAGAGGGTAAGTGTCCTTTATCCAGTTGATTCCTTTAGATGTCTTAAAAAACTTGTCTTTTTCTGTGCCCCTTAGCTTGTGAGTGCCCCTAGCCCAATTGATTTCCTTTTAGCATTTTAACTTACCTCTCTCTCTATGCTCTTTAGGAAGTGAGTTTGCTTAGTTAATTTCTTTTTGTATTTTAAGTTGTCTCTCTATGCTCTTTAGCTTGTAAGTGTCACTTGTATAGTTGGTTTCTTTAGTGTTATAACTTATCTCTCTCTGTATGCTCTCCAGAATGTAAGTAATCTAGTTTTTTTTGGGTATATTAACTTATCTCTCCTTCTGTGCCCTTTAGCTTGTATGTTTCCTTTGTCTAGTTTGTTTCTTTTGATGTTTTAACTTGTCTCTCCCTCTGTGCCCTTTAGGATGTGAGTGCTACTGCTCTGTTGATTTTTCATAGTGTTTAACTAGTCTCTATCTCTGTGCTCTCTAGCATGTAAGTAACCTTTGCCCAGTTGGTTTCTTTTAGTTTGTTAACTTAGATCTCTCTGTGCTCTTTAGCTTGTGAGTGCTTTTTGCTCAGCTGGTTTCTTTTTATATCTTAATATCTCTCTCTGCTTTCCAGCAGGTGAGTGTTTCTTACCCAGTTGATTTCTTTAGATATTTTAACTTGTCTCTCCCTTGTGTTTTTTAGCTTGTGGGTGCCCTTTTTTAAGTTGTATTTCTTTTAGTGTCTTAGCTTGTCTCTTCCTGTGCTCTTCAGGAAGTGAGTGCCTTTTGCCTAGTTGATTTCTCTTGGTATCTTAACTTCTTTTACCCTTTGCACTTTTCAGAAAGTGAGTGATACTTGCCCATTTATTTCCTTTTAGTGTTTTAACTTATCTCTCCCTTTAGGCTCTTCAGAGGGTGGGTGCCTCTTGCTCAGTTAGTTTTTGTTAATAACTTAATGTCTCTTCCTCTGTATTTTTCAGGAAGTGAGTGCCTTCTGCCTAGTTTGATTTCTTTCAATGTCTTAACTTATCTCTCTCTTTGTGCTCTTTAGAAAGTAAGTGTATATGACCCAGTTGGCTTTTTTACTATCTTAAATTGTTTCTTCCTCTGTGCTCTTTAGTCTGTAAGTGCCCTTACCTAGTTGATTTCTTTTAGTATATTGATATCTCTCTCTCTATGCTCTCTAGTTTGTGAGGGCCTCTTATACAGCTGGTTTCTTTAAGTGTCTTAACTTATCTCTTTCTCTGTACTTCTCAGTTTGTGAGTGCCTCTCACCTAATTGGTTTTTTTAGTTTACTAATATATTCTTTATCTGTGTTTATCAGTATGTAAGTGTATCTTAATCAGTTGGTTTGTTATAGTGTCTTAACTTATCTCTCTCTGTATGCTCTCCAGAGAGTGAGTGCCTCTTGCTCAGATAATTTCTTTTAGTATCTTAACTTATCTTTTTCTCTGTATTTTTCAGATTGTAAGTATCTCTTGCCAATTTAGTTTCATTTACTGTATTATATTAATTTATCTCTATCTCTCTCTCTCTCTTTGTCCTTTTTAGGAAGTGAGTGCCTTTGCTTGGCTAATTTCTTTAGTCTTTTAACTCAATTTCCTTTCTATGCTCTTCAGAAAGTGAGTATCTGTTATCTAGTTCTTTTTTTTTAGTATCTTAAATTATTCTCCTCTATACTTCTCAGTTTGTGACTATTTCTTATCAAGTTGGTTTCTTTTAGTATTAATATTTGTCTCTTCTTCTATGATCCCTAGGTTGTGAGTGTCCATTATCTAATTGGTTTTTTTAATCTATCTTAACTTGTTTTTCTCTGTGTGCTCTTTAGCCTGTAAGTGCCTCTTATATAGTTGGCTTTATTTAGTGTCTTAACTTCCCTCTCTTTATACTCTTCAGTTTGTGAGTATCCTTTTTATAATCAGTTTTATCTAATATCTTAACTTGTCTCTTTTGTTATGCTCTTTAGCCTGTGAGTGCCTCTAGTGCAGTTGATTTTATTTTGTGTCCTAACTTATTTTTTCCTCTATGTTCTCTAGTATGTGAGTGCCTCTTTCTCAGTTGGTTTCTTTAAGCACCTTAACTTATCACTCTTTTTATACTCTTTAGAGTGTAAGTGCCTCTTGCCCTATTGGTTTCTTCTGGTGTTATAACTTGTCTTTCCCTTTATGCTTTTTAGTATACAGTAAGTGCCTCTTGCCTAGTTAGTTCTTCTGGTGTTTTAACTTATTTCTCTCTCTGTGTTTTTTAGTATGTGAGTACTTTTTGCCCAGTTGATCTCTTTTAAGTATATTAACTTGCCTTTCTCTCTATGTTCTTCAGTTTGTGGGTGCCTCTTTTTCTATGGGTTTTTTTTTAGTGTCTTAACTTGTTTTCCTCTTTATACTTTCAGAATGTGAATGTCTTTTGCTCTGTTCTTTAATCTTTTAACATCTCTCTCTCTTTATGCTTCTCAGACTGTAAGTGCCTCTTTCTCAGTTGCTTTTTTTTAATGTTTTAATTTACCTCTCTGTATTCTTTAGTTTGCAAGTGCTTTTTGTTTAGTTGGTTTTTTTAGTATCTAAACTTATCTCTCCATCTATATTCTCCAGGATGTAAGTGCTCTTTGCTCAGTTAACTTCTTTAGCTATCTTAATTTATCTCTCTTTATACTCTTCAGTTTGTAAGTGTCTCTTGCTTGGTTGTTTTTTTTAGTATCTTAACTTCTCTATATTTCTGTGCTCTTTAGTCTGTAAGTGTCTCTTATTTAGTTAATTTCTTTAACTATCTTAATTTATCTCTTCTTTCATGCCCTTCAGCTTGTAAGTGCTAATTATCTAGTTGGTTTTGTTTAATATTATAACTTATCTTATTCTCTGTGCTCTTTAGGATGTGAGTGCCTATTGCTCATTTGATTTTATTGATTATCTTAACTTATCTTTCCCTCTATACTTTTTAGTCTGTAAGTGTCTTATGCTCAGCTGACATCTTCTAGTGCCTTAACTTGTCTATTTCTCCATCTTTATCAGAGAGTAAGTATCTTTTGCCTAGTTATTTTTTTTAGTATATTAACTTATATCTTTCTTTATGCTGTTCAGGAAGTGAGTGTCTCTTATCTAATTAGTTTTTTTCAGTGTTTTAATTTATCTTTTTCTCTATTCTTTTCAGAGAGTGAATGTCTCTTATTAGTCTGTTTATTTTAATGCTTTAACTTGTCTCTCCCTCTATGCTTTTCAGAGAGTGAGTTTCTCTTTTAATTGATTTCTGTTAGTGTCTTAACTTGTTTCTCTCTGTGCTCTTTAGCAAGTGAGTGTCTAGTTAGTTTCTTTTTGTTACCGGCCTCTGGGTCTAGCCCAGTGTAAGTTCTGGAACCGGCCTCATGTTTGTCTAGACTGTACGATATTAGGGTTCTGTCACATATCGCCTCACGTTTGCCTTGTGTTCTGCCTTGTGTTAGAGTCGTGTTGTATTGTACCTTATGGCTGTCCGCCTCATGCTAGTAGCATGTACCCTAGCTTAGTCAGCAGTCCATACATAGTATATAAGCTACGCCTTACTGTCCCTAAGACGGTAAGTTGAGTCTCCTGTCTCAGTAGTCTCAATATACTCCTCTTCATCATCTATACTGTGGGTGGCTATAGGATCGAGTCCTATCTAGCGGAAACCCTTACCAGTGAAAGTCACAGACAGCACTTCAGAGTCGTCTCTCTCATCCTCATTATCGACTTAGTGCATCTCGAGCACTGTTTAGCAGTCAGGCTATCCCTTCGAGTCTAGTCTACTGTCGACTGCACCACGTGGCGGTGACACTTTTAGTATTCTAACTTTGTTTTTTCCTCTGCCTTTTAGCTTGTAAGTGCCTATTATCTAGCTGACTTCTTTTAGTATGTTGACATATCTTTTTCTCTTTTCTCTTTAGAATGTAAGTTTGCCCTTATTCAGTTGGTTTCTTTTATTATCTTTACTTATCTTTCTTTATATGCTCTTTAGACAGTGGGTCTCACTTACTCAGTTGGTTTTTCTTAATATCTTAACCCTTTTTACTTTTCAGGAAGTGAGTGTCTTTTGCTCAGTTTTTTTAGCATCTTAACTTATATCTCTCTCTTTATTTCTAAGAGAGTAAGTGTCTCTTGCCTAGTTAGTTTTGTTTATTATCTTAAATTGTCTTATTCTTTGTGGTCTTTTAGCTTGTAAGTGCATTTTACTCAGTTTGTTTTTATTAGTCTTTTTAATTATCTCTTCCTTGTGCTATATAGTTTGTGGGTCTTGCCCAGTTGGTTTCTTTTAATATCTTGACATATCTCCCCCTTTATGCTCTGTAGTTTGTGAGTGTTCTTTGCCCAGTTGATTTTATTATTATCTTAACTTCTATCTCCCTTTATATTTTTCAGGATGTAAGTGGCTCTTGCCCAGTTGGTTTCTTTATAGTGTTTTAACATCTCTCTCTCTGTGCTTTCTAGAATGTAATTGTCTCTTGCCCAGTTGATTTTCTTTAATATCTGAATATACCTTTTTCTCTACTCTTTTCAGCTTGTAAGTGCCCTTTACCTATTTGAGTTCTTCTAGTGTTTTAATTTGTCTCTCTTTATATATTTCAGGAAGTAAGTGGATATTGCTCAGTTAATCTCTTTTAATATTTTAACATTTCTTTTTTGCTGTTTAGAAAGTAAGAGTTTCTTGCTTAGTTGGTTTTTTTAATATCTTAATATATCTTTCAGCTTGTCTGTGTTTCTTGCTCAGTTGGTTTCTTTTAGTGTCTTAACTTATCTCTTTATGCATTTTAGCTTGTAAGTGCCTATCTTAGTTATATTCTTTTAGTATCTTAGCTTATCTATTCCTTTATACTTTATAGAGAGTAAGTATATTCTGCCTAGTTATATTTTTTCACTGTCTTAACTTATCTCTCTCATTCCCTTCAGAAAGTGAGTGTATTTTGTCCAGTTGATTTTTTTGATATTTTCACTTATCTTTTATGCTCTTTAGGTTGTATGTGCCCTGCTCTATTGGTTTTTTTTAATATCTTAACTTATTTCTCTCTTAATGCTCTTTAGTTTGTAAGTGCTAATTGTTTAGATTATATCTTTATTATCTTAACTTATTTCTCCCTTTATCCTTTTTAGAGAGTAAGTGCCCTTTGTTCAGTTAATATCTTTTTATATTTTAAGTTCTCTTTTCCTCTATGGTCTTCAGAATGTGGGTATCTCTTTCTCAGTTATTATCTTTAAGTATCTGAACTTTCCTTTTTCTCTGTATATCTTAGAAAGTAAGTTTCTCTTACTTAGTTAACTTCTTTTAGTGCCTTAACTTATCTCTCTGTGCTTTTCAGTTTGTGTGTCTCTTATGTTTTTTTTTCTTTTGGTATTTTAACTTATCTATTTCTTTATATTCTCTAGAAAGTGTGTGCCTATTATCTAGCTAATTTCTTTTAGTATATTAATTAAGTTTTCTATTTCTCTGTAATTTTTAGGAAGTGAGTGGCCCTTTCTCAGTTGACCTTTTTAAATATGCTAACTTTCTTTATCTTTGCCTTTTAGCAAGTAAATGCCTCTTTTTTAGTTGATTTCTTTCAATATCTTAACTTTTCTATTTCTCTGTACTCTCTAGGTTGTAAGTGCCTTTTATTTATTTAGTTTCTTTTTATGCCTTAAACTATGTCTCTCTTTGTGCTTTTTAGTTTGTAAGAGTCTCTTGCCCAGTTGGGTTTGGTTATTATCTTAACTTATCTCTCTCTGCATGTTTTTTAGAATGTAAATGCCTCTTGCTCAGTTGGATTTAGTTATTATCTTGACTTATCTCTCCCTTTATATTTTTTAGAATGTAAGTGCCTCTTGCCCCACTAGTTTATCCTGCTATCTTGACTTATCTATCTTTATATGCTTCTCAGAAAGTGAGTGTCTTCTACCTGGTTGAATTTTTTAACTTATGCTTTCTGTTTGTTCTATAGTTTGTAAGTGCTTTTTCCCAGTTGCTTTCTTTAAAAATCTTAACTATCTCTCCCTATATGCTCTTAAGCCTGTAAGTGGCACTTGCTAAGTTGGTTTTTTGAGTTTTATAGCTTTCTCTTTCTCTTTACTTTTCAGTTTGTAAGTATATTGCCTGATTGATTTCTTTATATGTCTTAGCTTATCTTTACCTCTATGCTTCAGTTTGTAAGAGCCTCTTATGCAGTTGATTCTTTCTATATCTTGCCTTATATCTCTCTTTATATTTTTTAGCAAGTGAGTATCTTTATTTCACTTGATTCTTCTGGGCTTTTAACATATCTTTTTCCTTATGCCTTTTAGAAGGTGATTGTCTTTTATATACTTGCTTTTAGTCTTTTAAGTTATTGTTTCTCTATTTTTCTTTAATAGACTGTGTGTATTTTTAATTTGCTTAGGTTCTCTCAATATTGTAACTAGTCTCTTTTTATTTATTTATCAGAGAGTAAGTTTTTTATACCTATTTACTTTTTTTGCATTCTTATCATTTTATTTTTCAGATATTATATTCAAAGCTGATATCATTTATAATTAATGTATTAGTATTATTTATGTTTTTATCACTAGCTTATTAACAGACCTTCAGCCACCTCTCTCTATATCTGATAAAGATATTCATCATACATTAATTGGTATATTTTCACTGTCTGTAATAGTGATAACTCTTATTTTAGAGCATGTTTGCCTTAACCATGCTTTATTATCTAAACAAGATCTTTCAGAGGCTTTAGACAAGGCATATTTTCAATATATATCCTCTAATATTCATAACACTGTTATAAATCAGTTTTCTGAATCTCCTCAGAGTTATTCTTTTTCTCAACTTTTAGAATTTATACTTAAAAATCATCTATAGTAAATGCCCTTTATCTTTTATTTTTTGGCCTTTTTTAAAATCTTTATTGTATGTAATATACCTATATTTTCATCTCTTTTCTCTGCTTATCTATTTCTGCTTACCTACTGGCCCTATACTAGTAGTGGCTAATACTTTCCCATATGCTTCATATTTAAGATTGGTACTATTGGTTATGGTGTTATACACTTTGGACTGATTACTATGCCTGCTTATACCTATTGGATTGCTGCAATAAGCTCCCCATGCAAAGGATTACTAAACGGACAAACTACAAAAAGGGAAAGTCCCCGGAAATATCGACCACTGGCCACAGCCTCAGCGCTCAGGAACGGAACGGCACAAACAATTCTGGACATTTTCAGGTCCTGCACCTGAAGTGCGGACTTTACTGTATATTGGTGGCAATAAACTTCGCGCCCATCATCATGCTGAGGTACGACTCTGCAGGCATTTCGGGAAAAAAATCCGGGCTTCGGGGCGATAGTCGTCGTGGTGAAGACATGGACATGTGGACTACACTACGCTATGCTCACGTTGCAAGACTTCCCTACGAAGTGGGATGAGACTGTCTCGTCTCAACAAGGACCTCCAGGTTTTTTAAAATGAAAAAATAGAGCCAAAACTTCCTGAAGCTCAAATTCACAAGTTTGAGTCGCATGATAATGATGGGACAATAGTCCGCGTGCAGTGTTGGTATATTGTCACTGGAAGTGAATGTTGTGTAACGTTGTACGTCTAAAGCAACACCAGTCCTCGTCCTCCGTTGAGAAAGCTACATATCAGGCACGAAAAAGGCACACGACGCAGAAATACGAATGAAGAAATGAACGACGGTCCAACCCGAAAAATGTACATGCAATCAGTGAAATAAAAATGATGTATCAGGGACAGAGGTGCCTAGAGCGCAAGAGCTGCGAGGCCCAGAGCAGCCGCGCCGCCAATAATATTGAACGTAGTCGAACCAGCACTGTTGGGTTTGCTCGAAGGAGTGCTGCCGGCCGGAGATGTTGTAGTTGCGGATGCGGCTGCAGAAGTAAGGGTAACACCCTGAGTCACGTCCATCAGCATGTAGTTCCACGAGGGGAGTAAAATAAAGCATTTACAGCCGCTAGACAAGCTTGCTGGGCAGCGGACGCAGCCTGTGCGAAGTCAGAGGCGGAGCAGCTCTGTTTGAAGCACACGGTAGTCGAGTTGATGAACGCGTCATCCTTGCACAGGCAGCTAACTTGTCCGGATAGACACTTTGTCGAAGTGGCATTGGCCAAGCAACTTTGGGTGCACGCTATGAGGTCACGTCAGGTCAGAGGAGCGTAACGATTAGAGCGGGGAGGACTCACCTGGGTACCCGCTCTGGCGGGGGAGAAGCGCGAAGCAAGTGGAAATTAATCCGGCGAGGAAGAGACCGAGGAAGGCACGCATTTTAGGATGTCGGGTTGGAAATGAGGGATGACTTCTAAAAGACGGTGAAGCGTTGGAGGTGGGAGGTGGCTTGAAGTGATGGGGAAAACACGATGACGAAGGTGGGAGGTTTATATGCTCACGGCGCCCCGATAGTGTGGGGAAATCGAACTTACGATTAAAATTGATGCCTGAACCCAACGGGAGTAGGCCCATTAGGGCACTCAATTGACGAGTAAAAACGCGATCTTTTCATCAGCGCTTCCGTGTCTGACCCTGGTGAACAAGAACAAATTACGGCAAAACTAGTTGTCCATTTGGGTTAGTGCATACGCCGCGTCGAGACCGATTCGGCTGTGGCCACGGTCTTTTACGGAGCAACACTCGCGAGAGAAAGGAATGCAAGGCGTCGGTTTGCAGTGAACGAACGGCACTTTCCAAGACACAAAGGGATGACCATTAGGAGAGACAATAATAAGGGGATAGCCGGGCGTGGTGTTGTTCTGTCTTTAATTTATTTTGCACCTGAGAAAGCCGGTGCCAGAATCTCGGTCGAGGTTGCCAACGTTATGTATACAGTAAGAATATTCTGTATTCTGTAGCCGAGGGGACCTGACCTGAGCTAACACCCGTGAAATTCAAGGCAAAAAACGAATTTCTGTATTTGTCTTCGGTATTTGCCACGTAAGAACTGTAAAGTTCTCACCGTGACCCAGCCACTTGAACCTTATTTAGGTGTCACGCTCCCACTCGAGAAACGAAATCCGACATACTGACCTCTTTATTCCTCAGCAGATATGGTCGTACGTATTAAACACATTTCCCACTATGTTGTGCTCAATTTTGTGTTCTCTCTCTGTAGGGCACCAAGAAAAACACGAAGGTATTGTTTCGGTGACCGGGTGCCTATTTCGCTCCGCTCAACTCATTCATCTTCCGTAGGGCAAGACACGCTCTGCCCTCCAGGACGTCGTCACACGTGAATACACCATCCACCTCCACAAGTATGTCCACGGTCATTCATTCAAGAAGCGTGCCCCCACCGCTGTCAAGTCTGTCGTTGCCTTTGCAAGAAGGGAGATGGGGACAAATGATGTTCGGATTGATCCCAAACTAAACCAAGCCCTTTGGGAAAGGGGAATCAAGAGTGTCCCTCACAGGATCCGCGTAAAACTGGAGCGTGAGTCCTCATTACCTTCTCTCTCGTCGGCGCGGGATTGGGTCCAACCGATCGGACCATTGCCTTCGCGCAATAATCCTCGTTTCCTTGTCTTGTCTAATTTATTGAGGCCACCTTAACAGGGAAGCGCAATGACGAGGAGAATGCCAAGGAGAAGCTTTATACATATGCGACACACGTCCCTGTAGCATCATACAAAGTAAGTCATACGTTACTGCCTACAATGACGGGTTGTTTTGACGCACCAATCTAGGGTCTCGGGACTGTGACTGTAGATGCGGAGTAAACGCTTTGTGCACTAGCCATTTTCTTCATGTTTCATGTGACCCTATTGCATCTACGCATGTCACCGAAAAAAAAAAATCGCAGGACCCATCACTATGCTTGCACTGCGTGCTGTCGCTGGCTTGATTCGAGGGTTGTTTCTTTTCAAACTGGAGTCTTCTAAAATGAGACGATGGCACACCCTACCGTAATTGCTGGACAGACGTCCCTCGGTGATTAAAGCCTCATTCCATTTGGTGGACCCTTGTTTTGTTTGGGAATTATATTATCTGAGGGCTGGGTCTCACCAAATGACAATCAGCAAATTTCCGTTCTGATATGCGCCGTATGAGAACTCTACACAACAAGTCCCGGTTGCACGATATATCAAAAGGTAACCCCCCAAAATATGTACAAATTGTTCGAAAGTCCTAGAAAGAGACGCAATATCCAATGCAGAAGCACTTACGTCGTAAACACACCAATAAGTCTAAACGGTGGAACGTTCACACCCTCCGTACCCATCAAAATACACTCAACATAATGGGAACCCTTGACCACACCACGGTCAATCATCTGCAGCCTATTGTCGAGCCCAATCAGTGTACAAGGGATAGCCAAACAGAAAGAGGTAACCTACGTGGCTTCTGTATCGTCCGAGTCGCCTTCGTTAATGATAGTGACCCTGCCCTCCCAATTGTCGTCCACCCAGCACTCGATTGCGCTGCCCTCTTCGGGCGCGAGAGGTTCACTGATATAATAGATCCCGACATCGCCCGCGCCGACGACGAGCGGCACACGAAGGCGGCTTTCCGGGAGCGTGCTGTACCAATAATGCGAGATGGTGTCCGTCACGGGGACGCCCGTTGGTGGCGGGTGGAACACATGCCAGCCAGAGCCCTGGAAGAGCGACGGCGGGAGCGGGTTCACTAGGTCGTTCGCGGACACGCACATCGGCGAAATTTCCTCGTAGTCATACGAGGTTAGATCTGACGGCCGAGAGGCGATTCGAGACATGGGCACTTGTAGACCCGGAGTGTGACCCTGTGGTGTTCGGGGCCGTGACGCGTCAGGGTCATCGGGAACGGCGGGGCCACCTTTACGTAGGCCTTTGCCGCCAAACAAGCCTGTCGCGTCCTTCGGGGTGTTGCCGGCCTGCGCGCCAAGCGTGTAGAACACGGGCAGAGCGGATCCAGAACCTCGCGCAGCGCTCCATGCGACACAAACCTGAGATTGGACGTATGCTATGAGCATGTCCGCGAGGAGGGCATGCCCGGCGGTATTTGCCAAGATAGGGTCGGCATAGAACCTGTCGATGGAGGAAGGTGAAGAAATGTAAGATGGATATAGAGCGGGTTTGGAGCTATTGTTTGCGCAACGCGTGAGTATTCAGGATGAAACTTAAGGAACAAGGCTGGCACCTGATGTGAGGCACGTCGTAAAACTGTGCGACAATACTGTGCCAGTGGTCTGGCCCGGCGAATCCGCTTTGTTCGTGCACTTGAGGGGAGAAATGACCGAGGGCGATGACGGCAGGTGAGTCTGGCCGCAAAAGGATCGATCGCACAAGCAACTCGAAGTTCTCGAGTGTTCGAGAGTCGCTAAAACACTAACCATCAGTATGCGATACATAGTCCACTTGGAGAGAATGACGTGCGCTTTATCGTCGGTGTCGAGCTCGATGATGACGAGGTCGGTATAGTCAGGGAGATGATGAGCACTACAGAAGGCAAAATACTCTGAGTTGGTTTTGCGAACACCACCGTTGGTGAGCTCCGAGGCGGGGTGGGGGAAGACGGAATTCCACCAATTGAAGAAACGGGAGGGATAACAGTCTGGGGCAATTGGGTCGTCGCCAGCACCATGACATGCAGAGACTGCGTGGTTGTCAGCAGAAGTACGAGACAAATGGGAGGCCACCCTAAGCGCTTACCTGAACCACCGACGATACTGATTGTGACGGGCTGACCGAGGAGGGCCCTGTGTATGACTTGCTGTACTCGAGCGCCACTGCCTAGGTGGGACCAGCTCTGCGAAATGGCGAGGGGGCCATACCTGTCTGAGAGGAAATCACCCTTTCCAAAGGTAGGGCAGAAGGGGAACGGGTTTTGAGCGGCTTCGTCATCGGCATCAGAAAGATTAAGATAATTTATTGGGTGCAACGGTGTAGAGTAGGATGGCGAGTGATGACGGAGATAGTAGGTAGCGTCATGATGATTTGAGGGAAGGACGAGGCGAGTGAACAAAAGAATGCAAAGGAAGAGGGAGAGGATGAGCCAGATGCGATTTGGCAGACCGAGAGTGCGTTGGTTCAACCGTGACGGATGTTTATCCGCCGAGGAAAGTATCGCAGACGGGGGTAAACCTGGGGTGGGCGGCGCGATAAATGCAGAGCTTTTCGCGGATCGCCTTTGCAATAAAGGCGAAGGGTCCGACTTTTGGGGCGGACAGAGGAGGACAGGAGGCATGCCCGGGGACGAAGAGGACGAAGAGGAGGACATGATGATATGACGGACAAAGCTGTCGGGCGTAACGGTTTACCGACGAAAGCGCATTAACCTCAACTTGTCATCGTTGCTTCCGACGCTACGAGCGCTTTTTCTCCCGCCCTGGAATCCTCTCCCTTTTTGCCTTTGCCCTGAACCTTGAGACAGGCGACCGTCAGTAAACTTACAACTGGCACACCGTGTTGCTCGGTCCCGCGAGACGCAGCCCATGCAGCCAGCGAGGAGAACCCGTCGCGTCTCTACGCCGTTCGCCCTCCTCATCGGCATAATCATCGGCTCTCTGCTCGCACGCTTCATCCCTTCTTCTATTTTTTCAACATACTCCACAACATGGCGAGGTAGCGCCCACGCTCCAATACGCATCCATGCAAAGGGATCTTCGCGCCAGACGGGACCCCCAACGCTCGAGCAGCGACGACATGTCCTAGACATCCTCAGCTCCATGTCGCCTCATCATACTCGCGAGTGCACAAGAGGCCTCAATCCCCTCTACGTGCATCAAGCGCGCGAACGATACGCCCCCCTCATCGGCCACAATCCGCCTCCGTCAAGATCCTGGCTCTTTGACCTTGGTCTCGGCGGTCTCGACCCATTCCCTCGCCCGAGTCAGGACGAGTCCTCTTTCTACAAACATCGGCGGGACCTTTCCAGCGGAGAGCACAAATACTTTTTCGCCATCAACCTCTACAATTCCTTCGATGTCATCCCAGACCTCTTCGCGACGCTCTTCCGCGTCTCAGCTATCCTCGGCTACCACAACGTCTATGTCTCCATCTACGAGAACGGCTCCACAGACCAGACAAAAGCTGTTCTCCATATTTTTGATGCAATCGCCCGCTCCGTCGGACTTCGCGTCACCATCCGCACATCCCAGCGCACACGTGGTGCTTTCAACCACCGTATCGAGTACCTCGCTGAAGTTCGCAATGCTGCATTCGTTCCCCTCCACGAGCTGCGAAGCGCTGAGAACGAGTATTTCGATACCATAATCTTCATGAACGACATCCTCCCCTGCGTGGACGACGTCCTCGAACTCATCTACCAGAGCCGTCTGAACAATGCCGGAATTACTTGCGCCGCAGATTACATGTTCCACGAAGAACTGGTGCTTCCTCTTCCCTCCCGCTTTGTGATTCATTTGCTGATTGTGGCGCCCAGGGTTCTCCCGTCTTTTACGACAATTGGGTGGCCCGTGACATAAATGGAACCGCCCTCGAAAATGCGCCTTTTGAGTCCATATTTCATGACGGTTCCTCGTCCCTACGCTTCCAACAGCATCTCCCCGTCCAGGTCCAATCCTGCTGGAACGGCATCGCCGTCCTGGACCCTGCTCCCTTCTACCTGCCTAAGCGTGTCCGTTTCCGCATGGCCCACATTGCCGAAGGTGAATGCTCCGCTAGCGAGTGTTCTCTCATCTGCAATGATTATTGGGAGGCCGGCTACGGGCGCATCCTCATGGTTCCACGTGTAAAGCTCGCCTATGATCGGGTACGTATTCTTATCTCCGTCTAATTGTCGCTTTTGTTTCTCTTAGTCTCAACCATAAACTATTTCACAGCAAGTTTTCGATATCATCCACCCGGCGCGACGTAATTTGACAGCAATTCGCGGCTATGTCCGCCTGGGTGGGCTTCCTGATAATCCTCGCACAGATCCGCAAGATCGCTCATGGTTTGGCCCTCATGACCGATTGTTTACGGAAGAGGAGGGTGAACCAATCGACTTTAAGCCTGGTCCTCATGACGGTACGTGCCCTTCTTCCATCCTTTTAATGATCCATGCATGATACTGATTCTTCGGCCGCACTGTAGTATGGTGTTGGGGCTGGGATGGCGCCGGTGATCTCGATGGTCCCGACGTCGATCCTGTTTGGGAAGAAGTGCCAGAAAAATCCAAATCTGCGCGTGCCGTCGAGGTTAAGCATGACAGGAGCTTCAAGAGGCATTAGCTTGATTTTATGGGGACACATCAGTATCTTGGACCCAGCCAGAACTCTTTTGGACTACAGTAGACGGACACACTCGGAATGCCCCCAGTGCCTTAATAATCCTACTCTTAAAACGGGTTCTAAGATACCACCAGCTGACATTGTATGATACAGTGGTGCGACAGTTCAATACATGTTGTCTCTTGGCGCTGTGAAGTACGGTAGAATGTGTCGAGGGCGATGTCCAATGGGACGTGTAATCTATGACGAGTGAGAAGGTGGTGCTCAGACAAACCGCTTCCACGCATGCTTTTCGTATTCCACGGCTTGCCTGCGCTTTTTTTTTGGTCTGCATCGACGGAAACAAGACACGGTCAAGCTGGGTGAGAAAGAACATCAAGAAAACACATACAATACGGGTACGCGCGGCTCAATCAATGCGCGGTGTTGCATGCTGAGAAACCGATCTCTGAACAAGTTACCTTCGGGCTATCCAGCGCGATAACAGCCACAAAAGAATAGGAATCACCCTTCGCATGACGAACACCAGGCATTACAGCGAAAAGCACACACCTGGAGCCCACGAAGACTCTCACTGAGCTCCTCGCCGAGCTGCACATCCACATCCCCCTCGCGCACGACGTGTTTGCCAAATCGTTGTCCGACGAGCCCACCCTGCGCGAGGCGCGCGTCCTGCTTGGCCTGCCGTTCCGCGACGACTTGTTCACGTGCCGCTAATGTCTTGTCGGCGAACTTGCGCAGAGTCTTGACAGTATCGACAGATGCGTGCAACCGTTTACGCAGAGAGCGCTCCAAAAGGGCACGTTTCTAGGAGGTGGGTTTTCACATAATGAGAAGATGGACGAGCGATAAAGGTGAGGGAGAGGGAAGGGGAGAGGCCGGCGACGTACCTCGGCACGCAATTTCTCCGCTTTTCGTCTTTGCTGTTTGGTCTTGCGTTTCGGCTCAGAATTTTTTGCAGAATGTGCACTTTCCAGAGCAGCCGAATCAGGGTCGCACTGCACTGTTTCCTCCCGGCTCTGACTCGGTTCGGCGACGGCGCCAGGCTTGTCTATAAGCATACCCTGCGCTCCACCATCGCCGCTGCTGCCACCACCGTCCGCCTGCCGCGCACCGAGGATGCGCACCTTGGTCGCCTCGAGCGCCTCCGCTTCTTGCACGCGACGCAGTTCGGCTTCGTGCGCCGCGCGGAGGAGCGCGGTATGTGCGGATTCGGGCGGGTTGTACGACGTCCCTGGGTGTGGAGAAGGCACTGCTGCCAACGCGATCGCCGCACGCGGATGGGGCACGTCTGGTGCCTACGAGCACAAAAAAGGGATCGGCACACACGAGAGGAATACGCAGAACAGAATTTTAGTTTGAGTGTGAAGCCAGCGCACCGCGGGCATACATACCTTGACTTTAACTCCATCGTCTAATCCTGCGCTTCCCTGTGCGGACCATACGTCATATTGTCCGCTTTTTTTGACGGCTTCGGAGACTTCGAGCAGGGCGCTGCCTTCGCCTGGTTGTGTGGGATCTACGATGCTGTTCAGTGGTCCCCTGCGATCCTTCCGCGCGATTCTGAGTAGCCGCTCTTTTTCGCGCGCACTGACGAGAGATCTTCGGGGACGTGCATGGACGGCAGGGACAGCAGAGCGCTGAGAGATGATTTGGTGTGACCGCAGAGTAGTGCGGGAAAAACGAGGCAAAGATTTTCGGACTGAGGAGAGAAAAAAAGAAAGATATGAGATAGTCTGTGTGGAACCCGAATATGGAATGCATATGCCTTTATCATCGCCGCTGGTATCGACTACAAACAGCTCGCTGTCTGTCTTCTTTTGTAGGGTGACCCTGTATATGACATTCGGACTTGGATAAAATGTTATGGGATGAATGCCCGCACCCAAACGTGCGCTCCTCCTCGCGGAGGCCCTCTAGTTTCTCCTCAAGGTCTTCAATGTCAACGTTCTTCCGCCATGCCTTTTTGCCCTTTCTGCTCGATTGATTGTGCTGGGCTGGTGCGCCCAGGACAGACGCGGCCGATAGTTTCTTCTTTGGCATGATGCGAGAGCCCGAAGCTTGTTTTCTACTCGTCTTTGTGGGAGCCATGATGTTGGTTGTACGAACCGAGCAAAAGCGAAGAATTGACGCAGTCGGTTCGCGGGCCGCCATACAAAGAGCAGCATGTCTTTGAATTTCCACTTATTCACAACCCACATCCTTCAAGGGGTCTTAGACGCCGATTACGCGTGTCGATACAACTCTTTTGATCTGCAACGACCTCCAACTACGATTTTGCGCAAAGTTTGGACGTGCCCCCTTTATTCGAACACCTCCAAAGATAAGATTACTTTGGGACGGAACAACAGGTGAGCCCCTCTAACCAGCACCAGGATGATATTATTCGAGTGTGTTTTCGTGACCTGCTATCGGATCACTCGATCGCGACCTTGGCTTTATATCTTTGAATAATCATGCATCTTTTGCACAAATAATTGACTCCTTCGCTCCGCGTCTAGCCTCGTGTGAAGATCGTCCATCTACTGGTGTATTATCCCTGGACTATTAAGCCGTCAATTGTTGGTCTCAGAAATGTCGAGCATGGATGTAGATCCCATCGAGGAGGTGGAGATGGCGTACTACGGAGGAACTCAAACCGAAGCCTCGTCTAGCAGGGCACACTGGGCCGTCATTGTCGACGATTCACACCCCTTTGATTTGGACGCGTATATCTCAGGTTACTCTGGTAAGCCTCTTTGGCAACCTGAGAACCCTTTATGAGGTAACAATGGCTATGCAGGCCGAGCGGCGATGGATCGTCTGATTCACATCATCTCACTCTCGCCATCTCTTGCTCCGCAAGCCTTCAGGAAAGCCTTTCAGCACCTCACTGCACCAACGCAACGCGACACAGAGTATTACAAGACCATCCTAGCTGCCTATGAAACTGTATCCTCTCGACCAGGTGTCAGGCTTCCGCCGATGGAGGAGCTCTTACCCGATCACACGCCGTACCTCGCCTGGATCGAAGAGACCAACGAACGTAACAATGCAGAGCGTCGAAAGCTAGAAGTGGAACTCAAGACGTATACCGGTAACGTGCTCAAGGAGAGCATCCGAATGGCTTATCGCGACTTATCCGCGTTTTATCGAGCCTCAGGTAGCTTCGAAAGTTCCCTACGCCACCTCACAAAGTCGCGTGAATACTGCTCGACAGCGCAAGACATGCTCGAAATGTGCCTCTCAGTGTTAGAGGTATCGTGTCTTCTATTTTTACTGCCGTTACAATTCGCTAACGTACATCGACACAGCTACTCTTGGAACAACGCAGCTTTTCGCATCTGTCGACGTACGTCTTCAAGGCAGAGTCCGCTCTGGATGGCATCGGTACATCGGTTCACTCTACGAGTTTGGGCGTCGGGACGAGCGGCGGCGCGGGGGCAAAAAAGATCGATCTGCATCAAGCAGTCGAAGCAAAACTTGCGCTTTGCACTGCGCTTTCGCATCTGACGAACGGGAATTACACCAAAGCAACGCACGACTTCCTGCAGCCGATGTCCGCGGCCCTCCTCGCGCCCTGGACGGGTACGATCGTCTCTGTGGGAGATATCGCAGTGTATGCGACGCTGTGCGCGCTCGCGACTTTAGGGCGCTCTGAGCTCAAGGCAAGGGTCATCGAAAGCGAAGGGTTGGCAGGCGAGGGAGAGGGTATGAAAGAACTTCTAGACGCCTGGATGGCGAGCAACTTCCGCACGGTACTCGGGCTCCTCGAGAGATACTCCGTGAGTGCTCCAACCCAACGGCTACTCTCGTCGCTTTCTCCTCTGCTAACAGCGATATGCCAATGGGATTTACCAGGCTCGTCATTACCTCGATCCGCTGCTCGGCCCACACGTCGCGAGCCTCACAGCGCAAATCCGCGCGCGCGCAGTCGTGCTCTATTTCCAGCCATTCGCGACGATCCGGCTTGAGCGTATGAGCACTGCGTTTGGCTGGTCCGTGGAAGACACAGAGAGGGAGGTCGTTGCGCTCATCCAGCGAGGTGAGATCCGTGGCCGCGTGGACAGCCAGAACAAAATTTTGAGGGCACGCTCGACGAACCACCGCGCGCAACTATATGCCCATGCGCTCAGGGCCGGGGCCGAAATGCAGGGTGCTACGAACAAACTGTTGCTCCGTCTTCAGCTGTACGCGCCTACTCATTTTGACGTTGTGCTAATCTTGTCTCACATCTTTTTACTTTCGCAGCCAACAAGCCAACTTGGTCGTTCGCAAGGCACAGCCACCGACAGCGACGACATCAGCTGCAGGTGCCTCCGAGTCTGCTGAACAGTAGAAGTAAACATCTCACTCTTACACCACACATTCTCATTTCCGTGTCTTTGTCTTTTCCTCTTTTTTTTTGCTATGCAATCGTGCTACACTGCTGCAAGGTTGAGGTACATTTGAGTTGTTCCTGTATTCGTTAACCACGTTGTATACACAATCGGCCCATGCCATGAAATGTAACACTTTTCAAGTGGGGATCATTAACTACCGTCCGGAGCTAGGCCACAGGTGAACAATCAGCAGGGAATTTTGGATGATAATTGCCACAAAACTGGTATGACTGAGTGCCCATCATGAACTGCCCACAAGAATAAAAATTCGAGACGCGCCGTGATCTACGTGCGCAACCAAGCCGTCTTTGCGATCTTTTTGAGCCTCTTCTGCTCTTTGAAGCGGTCCTAAACAAGACATACGATGAGCATTCCGGAAGCGAAACCAACGGCAAATCCAGGGGAAAGAAGCAGCGTACCAAATCCTTCTTAGTCGGTCTTTTCCGTTTCTTCCCGTTAGCGGCGTCCTCGTCCTCGTCCTTCTTCCTCTGCGCGACCTCCTGCTCCCACTGTTCCATATTAAAGTACACGGAACTCATACGTTTCATACGCTCATACTCGGACAAGTGCGTCGGATCCCGTCCGTCGGGCCGCGTGAACGTGCCCGTATGCGCGTTGAACCGCGCGGTGAAGTTGTATCCGCCGCTCGGCGCAGAAGATGGCCCTGCGAGGGACGGATCGAGGTAGGCGAGGGAAGGGTCGATGCCGTGGGCCACGGCGGCCTCCTGCAAGGCGTAAATCTGCGCGACAGAGGCGGGTACGGGTGTCGCACCGGAGGAAGAAGATGCCGAGGAAGCGCCCTCTTGTTGGGGGTTTGAATCGGCTACGGAGGAGGCTGGTGCTGATAAAGTAGAGGTGGAAGTGGAGGTAGAGGGGGCGGATGGATCAGGGTTCGTCGTTGTCGTCCCGTTTGTGGAGGCGGCGGATGATGAGGATGCGGTGGTTGGTTGCAGGGGGTTTACCCATGTTGTTTCGTGAGTGATGGTATTGTAAAAGTAGTATGCGTTGTGCATGGGTGACCAGATGGCCTGCCAATCTCCAGACGTGGGCGCAGCTGCGCTTGTCGAGGAGGTAGGGGTTGGTTCCGCATTGGACTTGGGTGATCCTGATCCTGGTGAGTCGACTGAGTCACCCGCTTGCTCCGCCGTTGGCTGTGGTGCGCCCTCTGATTCCTCCTTTTCTGAAGGGGAATGATCTTTGGGGGCGATGGGGGAGGCAGGGGATGGGGTGGCTGGGCTGGCCATGGAGGAGATGGAGTGAAGAGAGAAAGCGCTCTCGGCATGAGCCGGAGATTAGCGAAGCCGCCAAGACCGCGAAGACCGCAAGTCAATTGATGCTGTGCTTCACGGTGAAAAGAGCGCTTTGCAAGAAGAATGCATTTTCGTAGTTTATATCGCTACCGCGACCTGTGCGTTGTCCTCGACGAGTGAGAAATCATGGCCGATCGACCTGCAACGAGTGCTTCAACCTCGTCAAGCCAGCAATCTCAGCCCCTTCGCTCCGCGATGAAACGTTCGTCCCGTTCCTCAACTCCTTCGCCCGCTTCCTCTCCGCATTCCACCACGTCCCAACTGTCCCCCGTTCCACCCGTCCCACATCCTTCCATTCTCTCTCTCTCAACTTCAACCTCCATGCAAAGTTCCACTAGCTCATTCAACTCTCCGATCCCTCTCAGCACCCCTTCCCCTTCCAGCACTCTCCTTTCTCCAACTTCCATCTCACATTCTCCCACCGCTTCCACCATAATCGGGCCAAATGCATCGCAAGGTTACACCCCAAAGGTATCCTTTGATACTTTCGAGAACTCCGCAGCCTCTATGTTCTCCTTCACCCTCCAAGTCAAGTCGGATGGCTATGAACGTTATCCGAGCACCCGTGTGTTTTTGTGCGCATCTAGTCCAGACGATAGTGGTAGTCAGGCGCTAGATTGGACGATCGAAAGTCTAGTCCAAGATGGAGACGAACTTATCGTCTTTCGTGGAATCGATCAAGATGAGCTAGGTAGGACCATTTCCGATACATCCTCTTACTGTCACGGAAGATGAAATTGTTACAGATAGGGACCACGACCTTGTCCGTGACGAGGCTAGAGATCTTTTACAACGAGTACAGGCAAAATGTGTGGACGTTGACCCTGATCGAAAGGTATCCATCCACATATGCTTCCAGGGCGGTTATGTTCTGACCTATCCGTTCTTCGTCGCAGTTATCTATCATCGTCGAATACATAGCAGGCAAGGTTACGACGACGATCGACCGCCTTATTGCCCTTTACCGCCCGGAGTCCGTCGTTGTTGGCTCGCGTGGATCGCGCACGATGAAGCAGGCATTTGGAGCTGCCTTTGGCTCGCAGAGCATGGGCGGCGTTGCAAAGTACTGCCTCAGTCACTCCCCGGTCCCCGTCATCGTAGTTCGCCCGGAGAGTAAGGTTCGCAAGGCACTCGACAAGCGTCGCGCAGATCCAAAGCGCGGTATACATTTCGATGAGTGAGTCCCTCTCACCAAGTGAGCTAGGCTCAGCTATCAGCTAGCTGTTCCGAGTCGTCCACAATAGCTGATGGTATCGGGGATCGTCATCAATAGTAATCGACTACAAGCACACAGAAGCAATACTTCTGGATCTGGGCTATCTATTCCATTCACATTGACCCGTTGAGCTGGGAGTGTTATTCTGTATTGTACCATACCGTACAGTGTATTTCAACAATTTGCAATTCACGTCGTTGCTGTGTTTCTTACACGATCACGTGATTTGATGTAAACCGTGTTTATACAATCGGCGCGACTCGAGCCCCGACTGCAACTCGACCCATCGACGTATTCAACAATTATGGACGGCAGCGATTTCGGCCGTTACGGTGTTCTGCGTTTCATGAGACGGCATGAGGAAACCGTCATAGCGTCCTACCCCATAGACGACGAGGAGCTCACTTTCGGTTGTGACCCCTCTTGCAGCGTTCGACTTTACTACCCGACCGTCAGCCCTCTCCACGCCAAAATATTTTTTCAGGAGCGGAAGGTCCGTCCATCGCTTATCTTCTCCCTCAGATAATTTACGGTCGAAATTTCAGGCATTCATAGAAGTCCTGGGGGTACACGGTCTCCTTATCGACAATTGTTCAGTATTTCCGGCATCTACGACGGCCCACACGACCGTCCCCTTGACAAACAACTCCGAGCTGGAAATAAACAAGAAACGCTTTCGCTTCGAATACCCACCCAAAGCACTCCGTCCAGCCCTCGCTTTCACACCACAGGCCCACGCAACACCGTCTGCGCGCAAACGTGTGCTCAGGCTTTCCATGATTCAGAGCGCACAGGTCTTCACTCCGCGCCCCGATCCTGATCCTCACGTCAACCTGCGTGTGCTCCAAACGCCAATCCGGCTAAACAGTTCCCCAATGAAATCCGTCCATCGTACTCCTGCGCAAACGCTGGCCAGTCAGCCTGAGGAAGAGTACGGCACTCCTGTCCGTCTCGTCGAGGGAAACTGCCCGCAGGTCGTAGAGGAAGAGCAGGACCTCGTGATTCTGGAAGAAGTCGACGCCCCCGAGCATTTATTACAGGCGACTCCCCAAGGGATCAGAAACGGTGTGGCCCAGTCTGGATTCAACAACCCTATGCAAAACCCCATGCATGCACCCCAAATGGGCGGTCCACACCCTGCTCCTGGGTTCCCTCTCCCTCCCTCGCACCAGGTGCAGCAGTTCCAGACGCCACGACGGAGGACTGGACGACCGTCGCTGCACCGCGCGGTGTTGATCCGCTCTGCGCAGCGCGCAGCAATGCGCATGGAAATGGAGAAGGAGCAAGAGCTGGAAGAGCGTGAAGTGGAGCAACACGTCATACCAGTCGAAGAACGAATGGAGGTATATGAAGAAGAGCAGGGCGATCGGGATGCCGTCATCGAAGCGTTTGATGAAGAAGCCCATGAGGAAGGCGAGGACCAGGTGCCGGAACCTGAACCTGGAGCGCCAGTCTTTGGGTGGCGCCAGGGGCTCGAGGCTTTCAAGGGCGGCCTCCAAGTTTTACGCTCTCGTTCGAGGTCTCCAGAGAAGAACGAATATACAGAGAGGGATGCTGACGAGGTAAGAATCATGTTGACCGCCGTAATTATTGCCTGACTCGTTTTTCTTACCAATAAGAAACGCAACCTTGGTATTGAAGATGAAGCCCACCTCTCCCTTCATGACGGTGGTGCCCCGTTTGTCCAAAATGGGGAGCTACAAGATCCCAAGGAGGAAGAAGGCCTAGGAAATGTCCCCGTCGGATATGAGGCTCAACTTGAAAGCAAGTTTGGAACGAGGGCTGTCTCGATGCCTCGTCAATTTACCCCTCAGCGTCCAGCAAGGCCTTTCTCCTTCATGACCCCGCAAGTGTCGAAAGCCAATGGCGACGTCAGCCTCGCCGATCGTGTCAGGGGACGCAAGTCGACGGGCGGCTTTGGTCAGGCCAGCTTGGCCAGGCCTTGGCAAGTCACGGATCTCGTGGTTCCAGACCTAGTCCCGAACACCCCGAGCTCGAAAGTGGAGCCAGGGCAGCCAAGAATCAGCGATTTTGAAAGACAGGTCGGTTTGATTCCGCCCTAACCACTTCCGGCCAACTGACTTGCTGCTTTTATTTGTAGGCCATTCAAGAACGAAGACGATCTGCACTGACTCAACCCGATATGTTTTCTGGGGGAAACATCCCTGGGTCGCGCCGAAACTCGTTGGGTTCTGCCACACCCGGAGCGAAAGCAGCTCTTACATTCACCTCCCCGGCTAAGACATGCACCGCAATAAAAGAGGACGAGGAGGAAGCAGAGACAACTTCGCTGCTGGAAAAGATGAAGGACGTCGTAGAGGGCATGCAACGTAGGCGAAGCATGCAAACAGATGCAATTGCTGTATCCAATGTATCGGAGGACGGCGACGAATTTGACGGACAGCAGGATGAGATACCCCAAGATGATGAAGCGATCGCAGAGGAACCTGTTGCCACCCAAGCGGATTCCCGCTCGATCACGCAGTCATTCCCTGCCACTCCGCACATGTCAGATCTCAAGCACGTCTTCTCCGAAAAACGCGCTGCGAATATTCCCCCATCCTACGCTGGTGTTCGTGGTCTTTTCAAGGCGGAGCCCTCCATGAATCCCGAGACCCCTCGCCTGGATGGAGTACGCGAGATGTTCTTCCATGCCCGGAAACAGGAACCAAGCACGCCGATATTCGAAGGCGTCGGCGAGATGCTCGCGACCCCAGCAGGATACATTCTCCAGGATACCACGCACAATAAGGAGGTTGAAATAGAGGGTACAGCGGTGGCCCCTGCTCCAAGTGCCAAACAACCCAGACGAAAGCCGGTGGTTGCCGATCACCCACCGAGGCCTGAGTCTCGAATGGCCAGAAAGATACCGGGCATGCGTGATGGCCGGAAAACCCCTGCCGACGCGGAGCAGCTCGCGGATGATGAGTCGATGCCTGGTGAACCTCCAGCCAAGCATTCGAAGACGCAAAAGGCTCCAAACGTGAGGCGAACAAGAACCGAGAGCGAAGCGAAACAGGTTATTACCATATCTCCTTCCTATTTCCTTCAAGCCTAATCTAGTGCTGATGCAACGTGGCTCTAGGACACGACCACGACTAAAGCGCCCACCAAGCCCGCAACTAAGGCAAGGAAAGCTGCTACGTCAGAGGTTACTGAGCACGCACCCTCCCAATCGAACACTGTGGTCCCCGAACCCGGACCTGCTCAACGCTCAAGGGCAACCACAAAGTCTGCCGGGTCCACGACAACGGAGAGTGAGGCCCCCGAACCGACCAAGTTGATGCGCAAGACGGCGCGAGGCACGAAAGTTGCGGCTGCACCAGCAGCTAGTCAGGCGGACGACGCGAAACCGGGATTGGACACAGAGTCCACGAAGGGCACACATCGACGTGCGAGGACGCGAAGCCAATCGGTAGAAGCTGCACCCGCACCTGCACCCGCACCGGCCACAACGAAACGTCGAGTCGGCGCCAAGTCCAAAAAGGCCACCGGCGCTACTTTGGCGCAAGATACCGTTATGGAAGACGGTCCACCATGCAGCACCCTCGACCGTGCCGAGTCCTCAGAGGCACCTCCTGCAGCTGCCCGTGCGCGACGTGGGAAGACCAAGCCTACTGCAGAGACCGACGACGAGGGTGCAGGCGCACTGCGTGTTGCCCGTGGCAGGCGCTCGCCTACTGGCACCGGCGCCTCATCGAATCGTGCGCCTGCCGGAAAAGGACGTGCTGTTGCGGTTGCCGTCGTGATTCCTACGTCTAGGAAGGGCGCCGCCACTCGGGCGGCTGTGGGCGAGAAAGAGAACACGCCGGAGCGGGTGGGTGTCAAGGAAGAGGAGAACGACAAGGTGGCGTTGGTACCGGTCGCGACTAAGGGTGCTCGTGGGCGCAAGGCGGCAGCGGGAGCTGCTTCGAAGGCACTGAGCGAGTCTGAGAAGGAGACGGCTGCGCCGGCAAAGACGCGAGCTCCGAGGACGAGGGCCGCTAGCGGGAGAAAGTAGGAATAGAAATGCTATTTGTTGCTTTCGGTGAGAGGGAAGTATATCCATGAAATGTTTGTCTTGGAGCCTGTACAGTAGGATTTAGTATTTTGCGACTACGCTATAGTCCTGAACGTGTTTTGCGCTGCCATAGATATGCCTTCGTTGTGTTTAACCTTGGCGTTGTCTGTACCGCGGTAAATACCAGTCGGTGGTTGTCCATGAGTGCAATGTAGTTTGTGCGTGCGGCGTCTCCTCTATCCGTGCTTCGGTTTTAATTCGGGAAATCGACAGAACAGCAAGCGGCCGGGACAGAAGACGTTGCGATTACCATGCCTGCAGAGTCAACTTGTCGGCAAGAGGCCATCAGGTGTTGGACACCAAATGCGAGTCTTTCGCCGCTTAACCCACCACCCATCGCCTTTGAACGTGGAGGTCTTGTCGCCTGGCTGGATGTGTAGGCCGCTATCCCAAAATAGGTACCATTTTCTGCCAATCATTACTACAAACCGTAAGCCATAATACAGTACGGGCAAACACAATCATAGAAAACGACATAATATATGGTGGGCATCCGTCAAACGTCATATCCTTTCCTCATCCATGGAATGCGAATTCCCAGACAATAACTGCGCGAGCTCCTCGTGACCCTCCGCCGACGCGACTTGGAGCGGGGTCAGACCCTCGTTATTCTGGAGATGGATGCTTGCGCCGTGCTCGAGCAGCAGCCGTGTAGCTTTAAGACTGCCATACTGTGAGACAAGATGCAGCGGAGTCGACTGGCTGTTATCCACTGCGTCGACGTTCGCACCATGCTCTAGTAAGAACCGGATGGAATCGAAGTAATGATCATCGAAGCTGTCTTTCATCTCGAATGTCACTCGGTGTAAGGGTGTCTGACCCTCTTTGTTCTGCAAATTGATGTTTGCACCATGGTCGAGCAGCAGTTGCACAAGCTCGACACATCCCCAGTATGATGCCAAGTGGAGCATAGTCGAATGATTGCCATCCATCGATAAGTCGACATCCACACCATGCTCCACGAAGAGCCGTATGATATTGATATCATCATCCCATAGTCCAGAGTACTCGATACTGGACCACAACTTCTGTAACGGTGTGTAATCCTCCTTGTCGCGCACATTGATGTTTGCGCCATGTTCGAGTAATAGTTGTACAACCTTAAGGCTTCTCCAGTATGATGCCGTATGGAGCATAGTCGAATGATTGCCATCCATCGATGAGTCGACATCCACACCATGCTCCACGAAGAGCCGTATGATATTGATATCATCGTCACATGGTCCAGAGTCCTCGATATTGGACCACAAATTCTGTAGCGGTGTGTAATCCTTCTTGTCATGCACATTGATGTTTGCGCCACGCTCGAGTAGCAGTTGTACAACCCCAAGGCATCCCTGGTATGATGCAATATGGAGCATTGTCGAATGATTGCAATCTATGGACGAGTCGACATCCATGCCACGCTCCAGGAGGAACTGTATGTCATCGATATGTTCATCCAGTGTGTCAAACCAGGTAATCAAAAAAACCTGTAGTGGGGTCTCGTACTTCTTGTTCCGCGCATAAATGTTTGAACTATGTTCGAGCAGTAGCCGCATAGCTTTGACACAGCCTTGTCGTGATGCCATGTGTAGCGGTGTCGAATGGTCGTTATCCAGGGCGTCAACGTCCGCGCCATGTTCTAGCAATAGCCGTATGGTATCAAAATCACGATGATCATTGCTGTCGTGAATACGGATTAATGTCGTGTGCAATGGAGTTTGACCCTCCTTGTCCCGCGCATTGATATTTGCACTATGCTCAAGCAGGAGCTGTAAAACCTTGGCTCCCTTGTACCACGATGCCATATGTAGGGAAGTGGAGCAATCGATATCCGCCTGAGCATCCACGTCCACACCGTGGTCCAGCAAATACCGCACCACATTGAAATATCTATCATCGAAGTCTGTCCCGAGAAGGTCCTCGCCATAGTCCATAATGTGGAGTGGTGTCCGGTTGCTCGAATCCCGAGCGTTGATGTTCGCATGGCGCTCGATGAGTATCTGCGTAACCTCGAAGAGTCCACTTTCCACTGCTAGATGTAGTGGCGCCTGATCGTAAATACCCCGAACATCCACGTCTACACAGTGTTGGAGTAACAACAGTGCGACACCGAGGTGACCGTTATACAACGCCGCGTGCAATGGAATGCCGTAGTAGCCCTTGACACTTAGATCATCTGGACGCTTTGAAATGAGGTAGTCCACCATGCTGCGGTATCCGAACCTCGCAACGTGGTAAAGGGGTGTCGCTTCTGGTGGTTCTGGCTGACCCCAAAAATCGCCGTTGCGTAGCCACACCCATGCAGCGAAACACGGTTTGTCTGCGTGAAGAAGATCGCCGATTCCGCAATGTAAGTGTGCGAAAACGTTCTCAAACTCGGCATGCTCCCCAAAGTATGCGCCAGCATACAGAGCTAGAGGGAAGCCCCCGAGTCCGTCTCTGTCAATGTGGGAGTCCAACCGAAGTAGGGTACTGAGACATGCTTGAGCCATGATGGTGTGCGACGATTCCAGGAGGATATGGTGGTAACGGGAGGCGTCGATTTTCGACGTAGCAAGGCGATCCGAAGTTAGGAATTCTTTGACCGAAAAATGTGAGAACTGAACCACCCGGTAAGGGCCATCATTGACAACGGAGATCAAACTGGAACATGCGGACAACACCGCTTGCTCTTGATCTTCCCACCGCAAATTCTCATCCAGCTTCGGGATACCCCCAATCGTATCAAAGTCAACTGCAAGGACTTCTGCTAGCTCCTCTACATCAAGTGGTCGAATAGCAACCGTGAGGCACTGGAGCAACCGATGAGTATATACTCGGTTCGACCTTGGAATTTCATGCAGTATCCGTTCGTATGTCTCGTCCAATGATTCTGGCAATTCGTTGAGAGTGCGTCGCACACTCGGCGGAAGACATGGCCGCAAAGCTTCGAGTTGGCAAAACACAAAACGAAACCTGAGTGAGAATGTGAGAATTCATTTCTGATCATGCAGCGGTGCTCTTACATGCCATCCGCTCTCTCTGAGAGTGTTTCGATGACCAATTCCTTGTCCTCTTCTCGCCATCTCTTCATGTTGCCGTCAGAGTATACCATGGATCTCACATAGTCCTCGATGTCCTTTCTTTGTCCAGCTTGGTTGTGAAGTGATATCTGATTAGATGTCAAGGGTTCGAGAGATGTGCGAATGTCGATCTCGGGACGACTCGTGACGCATACTCGCAGATTTGGAAGATTCAATTGGATGAGGTCTTTGATAAGCTCCAGGACCCTTTCGCGTGGTGGGGGCAGCCCTGTCGTGCTGGGACATTCATCGAGTGCATCGAAAATGAGATAGACCGGGACTATTCCTGGGACTCTGAGCATGTCTTTCAGACATTGTGTAAGTGCGAGTTCACCAGGCTGTTTTGAGCCAGATTGATGGGCGGAATAACAGCGAAAGAGAATGTCGGAGAATGAATCGGATAAATGACTAAGTTGGACAACGAGAGAAGAAAGTAGGGCACGTGAATCTTGCTTTCTTTCGTCCTTGAAGTCGAAAAAGAAATAAGCAATGTGAGCTGATCGTTCCTTCGAGGCACTTTCTACGTCCTCGATGATGGATGAGCTGGGAGATGGTCAATAATACTGGACGAAATGGGTCGAGGAGCGACAAACCTAAGAACACTTTTCCCGGATCCTGCTGTGGACACGGAAATTTGTTAGGGGGTGTAGAGAGCATGGAAGAAGACGTACGTTTTCCGTGTATCCATAACAATGACTCGGATTCTTTCCATTTCTGAAATTCGCTGCTTTCAATGAACCACTGGCCTGTGCCTTTATGGTGAGCATTGCTCGCAGTATTGTAATTGACAGATGGATCTGGAGGGGAGAGCCATGTTTCGAAGTCTTTTCTTAGCTGATGCCCTGTGAGAGTGATTGAACTTCCTTGGAGATGAGTCCAGGCAATGAGGTTACGAACGCTTCTGATCATCTGTGGCTTGTTGCATCGTTTCTCTTACTTTCTCACCGCCTAGTGAGATGTAACATATAAGACTGGGTCAATAATCGATTAAAGCATATTACATACCATCGATGACGACGTCTATCTTCTCGTGAATATCTCTCACGGTTTCGTCGATGCCTTGTACCACATTATCGACGGCCTCCACTTTGTCATCGACATCATGAGTGGTCTTTAGGCCCTGTACGACTGCCATCAGAGACTCCTCTTGCATAAGTCGGTCGAGTCGATCCAGCGCATCCTCGATATCACTCCTCCCTGAGAGCTTCTTCATGTATCTCCCTGAACAACGATAAGTCGATATCGATCAGTTATATCACCAACGACCAGCTTACTCGTTCGGCTCTGCTTTATCTCCTTAGTCGCAATTGAAAGGATCGAGAGCACCTCAGTCATGATCTTCACAATCACGTCCGTCATCCCCACACTCGGTGATATTTTCATATATGTCTCCAGTCGACTGAAAAAAATTTCAATACGATCAAAGACGTTGATGATTTTATCTTGGCTAGCGGACAAAGACTTGGTCGCCTGAGAAGATTGCCAGTGGGCGTCACGATAGCCGATACACAAGGGGCTGAAAGAAGATACTCACAGAAAGAAGGATGCCCATTCCAGTGAAGATCACCGCAGCTGGTGGATATACCTATATTTACAAAGCATGTCAGATCCCGAACGACTCAACCTGTGTTCTGGGATATACCAAACTGACGCCCCCACCAATGGTTCCAGAGAACATGTAGAGTACGTTTACGGTGGGATTGAGCCATTTGGTGAATCTGTCATCGGTATTGCCAGATTGATTGGACCCTGAGATTTGTTCTCTTAACACGGAGAGGACGGCATCAGGGGAATGACATGATTCAAGCTTGGAAAGTAGTGGGTGGGAGCGGAGATCTTTGTTGGTCTTCTTCTTGTATGCATCTAGGGCATTGTCGAAGATGGACTGATAGTATAAGTTCGAGGAGATCGCAGTGGGTATCTGGGACATAATCTCAGGGGATGGGGGGAAGGGGCGATAATTCGTAATATTATTTATGCGTACATGTTGAGACGTGACCTCAGGCTGGCCCGTGCGGTTTCTTGATGTGGACGATAGACGCTCAACGTTTCTGATAGTGACAAATCAGAGAGGACGAGTGAAGGCTATAACTGTTTGAAAGAACACCAGATTTCGGTATGGGTGGCGAGCATGGTGAGCATCTTGGATCGAAAAAATACTACTACTTTCAATTCGTCCCGCTCACGTTCACTTGAGCCAGTCTTGAGCCAGCCCTGGTTACATGAGCACCAATTAATTGTCCTCGGTCCGGTCCGGTCCAACTGGCAACCACATGCCACGCTGGCCAGGAAAGCCACACTGACGGCAATCAGTCAGCTTGTAAGTTGCTGCCCAGGCCCCAAGGGTGCAACGCGCTGGGTACTCCTAATTTTATTTATCACAAGAGACACCACATACGTTGCAAGTCCCCAAAAGTGTCGAAATCAATCTCAAAAACAGACAACAGGCATCCAAATACCAAGCGCCGAGCACATTGTTAAAGTCAAACCTGCCCGCCAGCATCATACCGTGCCACGCATACCTTTGCTTGTTCATCGCAAACAGAGAGGCCTTAGCCCACAATGTCACTGAATCACGGATATATGGCTCCGTCGGGAATTGAGTGTCTGTGGAGCGGGACGTAAGTGCCGTCAGTACCGGTCAGACGACTGTCAGACGTGAAGGCTACATTTGCACGAACAGGAGATCCAGCACACGTCAAGTACGATGAGGCGTAGTTGACTAGTGTATACAATCCTATGCATAACAACGATCGATCACGACTAATTCTAAGAGGCAGAGTGGGAGCGGTGCCAGGCAGACAACCGCTGTGGACCCGAATGGGCCACACTTGGGCCACTCGCTTAGTGTTATGTCACTTTATTTGGTGCAAATTTAAGAAAATATTTGGTTGCTGTGGCTTGGCTCTTGGCGCGCTATCCGAGTCTGTGACTTTTCTGCCCGCTATCCTCGACTTGCCCGCATTTCCCTTGACTGACTCCAACATGGTTCACCATCATGTTTCGTGCGAATTCCATATCAGTTCTCAAGCATAACATTCATATTTCTGGCATTAACGACAGCTCACACGACCGTCCCCTTGACAAACAACTTGGAGCTAGAAATAGACAAGAAGCCCTTTCGCTTCGAATATCCACCCAAAGCACATCGTCCAGCCTTCGTTTTCACACTACCAGCGCATACGATACAGTCTGCGAGGAAACGCATGCCCAGGCTTTCCATGATTCAAAGCGCACAGGTCTTCACGCGGCACCCTGATCCTAATCCTCACGTCAACTTGCGCATGTTCAAACGTCAACCCGGCTAGACAGTTCCCCAATGAAATTCGCCCATCGTACTCCTGCGGAAGCGCAGACTAGTCGGCCTGAGGAAGGGTATGGCACTCCCGTCCGTCTCGTCGAGGGAAACTACCCGCAGGTTATGGAGGAAGAGCAAGACCACTTGATTCTGGAAGAAGTCAACGCCCCCAAGCATTTGCCCCAAGCGACTCCCCAAGGAAACGATGTGGCGCAGTCTGTTCATGCAAAGTCCTATGCATGCACCCCAAACGGGTGACCCACACCCTGCTCCAGCGTTCCCTCTCCCTCCCTCACATCAGTTGCAGCAGTTCCAGACAACACGACGGAGGCCTGGACGGCCGTCGCTGCACCGTGTGGTGTTGATCCGCTCTGCTCAGCGCGCGGCGATGCGCCTGGAAACGGAGAAGGAGCAAGAGCAAGAAGTGCTTGAAGTGGAGGAACACGTCATACCAGTTGAAGAATGAATGGATTATATGACGAAGAGCAGGGCAATCTGGATGCCATCATCGAAGCGTTCAATGAAGAGGCTCATGAGGATGGTGATGGTGAGTACCAGGTACCGTGACCTGAACCTGAACCTGAACCTGCAGCGCCAGTCTTTGGGTGGCGCCAGGGGCTCGAGGCTTTCAAGAGCGCTCTGCGAGTTTTACACTCTCGTTCGAGGTCTCCAGAGAAGAACAAACACACACAGAGGGATGGTGACGGGGTAAGGATCACATTGACCAGCGTAATCATTGCCTGACTAGTTTTTGTTACCAATAAAGAGTGCAACCTCGATAATAAAGATGAAGCTCACCTCTCCCTTCATGACGACGGTGCCCTGTTGATCTTAAATGGGGAGCTACAAGAGCAAGGAGGAAGAAGGCCTAGGAAATGTCCCCGCTGGATATGGGGCTCAACTTGAAAGCAAGATTAGAACGCGGGTTGCGGGCTGTCTCGATGCCTCATCGATTTACACCCCAGCGTCCAGCGAGGCCTTTCTCCTTCATGACCCCGCAAGTGTCCAAAGTCAATGGAGACGTCAGCCTCATCGATCGTGTCAGGGGACGCAAATCGATGGGCGGCTTTGATTAAGCTAGCTTGGCCAGACCTTGGCAAGTCACGGATCTCATGGTTCCGGACCTAGTCCCGAACACCGGGCTCAAAAGTGGAACAAGGACAGCGAAGAGTCAGCGGTTTAGTAAGACAGGTCAGTTTGATTCCACCTTTCCGAACCATTCTCGGCCAACGATTTTTGCTCGTAGGCTATTCAGGGACGAAGACGTTCTGCACTGACTCAACCTGATATGTTCTTCGGAGGAAACACCCCTGGATCGCGACAAAACTCTTTAGGTTCTGCCACATCTGGGGCGAAAGACTCTTATATTCAGCGGCCCGGCTAAGACATGGACCACAATAAAGGAGGACGAGGAGGAAGCGGAGACAACTTCGCTGCTGGAAAAGATGAAGGACGTCGTAGAGGGCATGCAACGCAGGCGAAGCATGCAAATAGATGCAAATGTTGTATCCAATACATCGGAGGAGGGTGCCGAAGACGAAGGATGGCAAGATGAGATAGCCGAAGATGACGAAGCGATCGCAGAGGAACCTGTTGCCGCCCAAGCGGATTCCCGCTCGACCACGTAGTCATCATTCCCTGCCATGCCGAACATGTCGGATCTCAAGCACGTCCTCTCCGAAAAATGCGTGGCAAATATTCCTTTGTCCTACGCCGATGTTCGCGATCTTTTCAAAGCGGAGCCCTCCATGGATCCACCCCTCGCCTGGATGGAATGAGCGAGATGCTCTTCCATGCCCGGCAACAGGAACCAAGCACGCCGATCTTCGAAGGCGTCGGCAAGATGCTTGCGACCCCAGCAGGATACGTTCTCCAGAATACCACGCACAATAAGAGGGTTGAAATAGAAGCAGGACAAAGATGACTTGGCGATTACATGGCCACAGGGTCAATTTGTCGGCAAGAGGTCATCAGGTGTTGGTGTCCCAGGCAAGGAAAACCAAATCAGGCTTCTAAGTTTCTGGGACAGTATTTTTGAGTCGTTAAATCCATCCACCCATGGTCTTTGAACTTGGAGGTCTTGTCGCCTCCAAAACAGGCACTATTTCCTGCCGGTCATTGCTACAGATTGTACGTTACAGCGCGGGTATACACAATTACAGAGAACGACATAATATATCACGGGTATTCGTTAAACGTCACGTCATTTCCTCGTTCTTTGAATGCCCAGACAACAACTGCACGAGCCCCTCGTGACCCACTGCCGACGCAATTTGGAAAGGGGTCTGACCCCCGTTATTCTGGAGATCGATGCTGGCACCGTGCTCGATCAGCAGCTTTGCAGCTTTGACACTGCCATATTGTGACGCGATATGTAGCGGAGTGGACCGGTCGTTATCTACTGCGTCGACCATCGCACCTTGCTCTAAGAAGAACCGGATGGAATCGAAGAAACGATCCTCCATGTGGTCGTCAATCTGGATTAATGTTTTGTGTAAGGGTGTCTGGCCGTTCTCGTTCCGCACATTGATGTTTGCACCATGGTCGAGAAGCAGTTGTACAAGCTGGAGTGCTCCAAAGTACAATGCCACATGCAGCATAGTCGAAAGATCGCCCTCTATCGATAAGTCGACATCTCCACCACGCTCTAGGAAGAACCGTATGGTATTGATATCACCTCGCTTATTGCGCCGAATACTGGCGCACAATTGCTGTAGCGGTGTCTGATCCTCGTTGTCCCGCGCATTGAAATTTGCACCATGGTCGAGCAGTAGCTGCATAGCTTTGACGCTGCCTTCTCGCGATGCCACGTGTAGCGGTGTCGAATGGTCATTATCCAGTGCGTCAACGTCCACGCCGCGGTCGAGCAGTAGCCCTATAGCTTCGACGCTGCCTCCTCGTGATGCCACGTGTAGCGGTGTCGAATGGTCGTTATCCAGTGTGTCAACGTCTGCGCCATGTTCTAGCAACAGCCGTATGGTATCAAAGTAATAATGATCACTGCTGTCGCCAACACCGACTAACGCCAGGTGCAACGGTGTTTGACCCTTCTTGTTCCGCGCATTGATGTTTGCACTATGCTCAAGCAGGAGCTGTAAAACCTTGACTCCCGCGAACCACGAGGCCATATGTAGGGAAGTTGAGCAATCGATATTCGCCTGGGCATCCACGTCCACACCGTGGTCTAGCAAATACCGCACCACGTTGAAATATCTGTCATCGAATGATGTCCCAAAATGGCTCACGCCATAGGCCGTAATGTGGAGTGGTGTCCGGCTGCTCGAATCCCGAGCATTAATGTTCGCATGGCGCTCGATGAGTATCCGCGTAACCTCGAAGAGTCCACTGTCCACTGCTAAATGTAGTGGCGTCTGATTGTCAATACCCCGAACATTCACGTCTACACAGTGCTGGAGTAACAACAGTGCAACACCGGTGTGACCGTGATACAACGCCGCGTGCAATGGAATGCCGAAGTGACCCTTGACGCTTAGATCGTCGGGATGCTTTGAAATGAGGCAGTCTACCATGCTGCGGAATCCGAATCCTGCAATGTGGTAAAGGGGAGTCGCTTCTGGTCGTTCTGGCTGACTCTGAAAATCGCCTTTGCGTAGCCACAGCCATGCAGCGAAATAAGGTTTATCTGGGTCAAGGAGATCGTCGATCCCGCAACATATGTGTGCGAAAACATTCTCAAACTCGGCATGCTCCCCAAAGTATTCGCCAGCATACCGAGCCAGAGGGAAGTCCTCGAGTCTGGCTTTGTCGATATGGGAGTCCAACCGAAGTAGGACACTGAGACATGCTTGCGCCATGATGGTGTGCGACGATTCGAGAAGGATGTGATGGTAACGGGAGGCGTCGATTTTCGACATAGCAAGGCGATCCGATGTTAGGAATTCTTTGACCGAAAAATGTGAGAATTGGACCACCCGGAAATCACCATCGTCGACGACGACGATCAAACTGGAACATGCGGACAACACCGCTTGATCTTCATCTTCCCACCGCAAATTCTCATCCAGCTTCGGGATCCCCCCAATTGCGTCAAAGTCAACTGCAAGGACTTCTGCTAGCTCCTCTACACGAAGTGGTCGAATAGCAACCGTGAGGCACTGGAGCAACCGATGGGCGTATACCCGGTTCGACTTTGGAATTTCATGCAGTATCCGTTCGTATGTCTCGTCCAATGATTCAGGCAATTCGTTCAGAGTCCGTCGCACACTCGGTGGAAGACATGGCCGCAAAGCTTCCAGTTGGCAAAACACAAAGCGAAACCTGAGTGAGAATATGAGAAATCAATTTTCATCGTGCAACGGTGTTCTCACATGCCATCAGCTCTCTCTGAGAGCGTCTCGATGACCAATTCCTTGTCCTCATCTCGCCATCTCCTCATGTTACTGTCGGAGTATACCACAGACCTCGCGTAGTCCGCGATGTCTTTCCTTTGTCCGATTTGATTGTGAAGCGATATCTGGTTAGGTGTCAAGGGTTCGAGAGATGTGCGAATGTCGACCTCGGGACGACTCGTGACGCATACTCGCAGATTTGGAATGCTCAATTGGGTGATCCTTTTGATAAGCTGTAGGACCCTTTCACGTGGTGGGGGCAGCCCAGTCGTGCTGGGACATTCATCGAGCGCGTCAAGAACGAGATAGATCGGGACTGCTCCTGAGACCCTGAGCATGTCTTCGAGGCATTGTGTAAGCGCGAGGTCGCCAGGTTGTTTCGAGCCAGACTGGTGGGCGGAATAACAACAAAAGAGAATGTCGAAGAATGGATCAGATAGATGACTGAGTTGGACGACGAGAGAAGAAAGTAGGGCACGGGAATCTTGCTTTCTTTCATCCTTAAAGTCGAAAAAGAAATAAACAACATGAGCTGGTCCTTCTTTGGAGGCACTTTCTATGTTCTGGATGATGGATGAGCTGGGAGACGGTAAATAACACAGGAAGAAATGAGTCAGGCAGCGACGAACCTGAGAACACTTTTCCCGGATCCTGCTGCGGAAACAGACGGTTTGTTAGGGGATGCTAAGAGTAGAGAGCACCGCGGGAGACGTACGTTTTCCGTGTATCCACAACAATGATTCGGATTCTTTCCATTTCTTGAATTCATTGCTTTCAGTGAACCACTGGCCCGTGCCTTCATGGTGGGCATTGCTCGCAGTGTTGTAATTTACAGACGGATCTGGAGGGGAGAGCCATGTTTCGAAGTCTTTTCGTAGCTGATGGCCTGTGAGGGTGATTGAGCTTCCCTGGCGATGGGTCGATGAAATGAGATTACGAACGCTTCTGATCGTCTGTGGCTTGTTGTATCGTTTCTCTGGCTTTCTCACCGCATAGTCAGATGCAGCTCTTAGAAACATGTCGGTAACTGGTTGAAACAAATCACGTACCATCGATGACGACGTCTATCTTGTCTCGGATAATCCTTACACTGTTGTCAACTCCCTGCACTTTGTTGTTGACTTGCTGTACCTTATCATCGATGTCTTGTACTGCGTTATCGACCCGCTGTACTCTGTTGTCGACCCGCTGTACTCCGTCGTCGACCTGCTGTACTCTGTCATCGACCCGCTGTACGTTATTGTCGATTCCTTGTACTATGTCATCGACACGCTGTACTCTGTTGTCGACGGCCTCCACTTTGTCATCGACATCATGAGTGGCCTTTAGGCCCTGCGTAACAGCCATCAGAGACTCCTCTTGCATAAGTCGATCAAGTCGATCCAACGCATCCTCGATATCAGTTCTTCCCGCGAGCCTCTTCATGTATCTTCCTAAAAGATGATAAGTCGACATCGACCTGTTTATACTACCAATTATCAACTCACTCGTTCGGCTCTGTTTGATCTCCTTTGTTGCATTGGAAAGAATCGAGAGCACCTCAGTCATGATCTTCACAATCACGTCCGTCATCCCCGCGCTTGGCGGTACTTTCATATATGTTTCCAGTCGACTGAAAAAACCTTCAATGCGATCAAAGACGTTGATGAGTTTATGGCTATCCGACAAAGACTTGGCTGCCTGAAAAAGTTGGGGATTACGATACCCAACACACAAAGAGCTCAAGGGGGATACTAACAGAGAGAAGGATGCCCATTCCAGTGAAGATCACTGCAGCTGGTGGATATGCCTGTATTTACAGAGCATGTCAGATCCGAACGGCTCAACATGCATTCCGAGATATACCAAATTGATACCCCCACCGATGGCTGCAGAGAAGGTGTAGAGTATGTTTACGGTGGGATTGAGCCATTTGGTGAATCTGTCATCGGTCTTGCCAGATTGATTGAACCCGGAGATTTGTTCTCCTAGCACGGAGAGAACGGCATTGGGAGAACGACATGATTCAAGCTTGGAAAGTAGTGGGTGGGAGCGGAGATCTTCGTTGGTCTTCTTCTTGTATGCTTCTAGAGCATTGTCGAAGATGGACTGATAGTATAAGTTGGAGGAGGCTGCAGTAGGTGTCTGGGACATGGTGCTCGCCGCCAATTGATGATAGGAAAGGTCTCGGGGGCTGAGGGGAGGGAGCAATGATTCCTAATATCATCTACACATCCACGTTGCGGCGTGACCTGGCCGTGGGCCCGTGCGTCTTCTCGATGTGGAAGATAGACGCCCAAGTCGGGGTTGTTCATTGCTAATACTGTAGTGACAAGTTAGAGAGGACGAGTGAAGGCCACTGTAGCATTTTTGGAAGCGCAATTTCGGTATGATGTAAACACTCACTTCATGCAAGGGGGTCTCGGAAAAAAAAATATGACCGCGGGTCGATTCTTTTGGAACTGGCTTTTGGACATGGACTACCTACCTATATTACCATATCGGGTATGATTAGATTAGATTACCCGTCTTCTATCCTCGTGCCCCAACCTCTGATTCATATATTCCCCCTGAGCTACACCACGCCGAGCCTGAGCTGGGCCCTCCAAACCACTAGCCAACACGATGGTGCTTGCAACAACAACAGCCACTCACTCACACCAGCGTTTACGGTTCCACCAACAGCAACAACAACGTGACACTTAATGGCAGCAACAGCGGCACAGGCGACAGCAGCAAGTGAAGCACGGACTTCGACACCAGCCAAAATAATTGAAAATATTGAAGATAAGGACACTGGCAACACTCTTGCACCCATTTTAACCCACAGGGAGGAAGGGAGGCTCATGTGCTGACCTTGTAATTGATTATTCTCATTGTCTGTGCACACACACACTGCTGCCACCTATCATTCTTGATAGGGAACAACACGGGTATGTGGTACCCGTGACGGGTCTCGGGTATGGGTACGGGTTGGCATTTTCGTACCCTTGGACCTGTGGGCTGGTACCCATGGGTGTACCCGTCATGCTCCACTGCTCCACTGACTTGTGGAGTTTTCATGTACAGTACATCTCGATCTGTTGAAAAAAATACCATACCTTTTTATTTACATACTTGCAAAGCCAAGATGAACTCAAAAAGGGTATCTTGACCCACAGAGAAGGCTCAGGCTCAGCTGGAATTGCAAAAAGAAAGACCAAAACGCAGGGCAAATGATATTGATGACACAACGCAAAACAAGCGGGCACGAGAAGATACTGATTCAAGGGGGGGTCAAAGTTCACCAGATCATACCACAAACATCCTCGATGCCAAGACAACCACCTTGATTACCAATCTCATGGAGAGCAGGGCAGAGAGCAGTGACAACACCAGCGACATGGACAAGGGAGGACAAGACAAAAACTCTGATGCAGAGCTAGGTGCAAACAACTTGTGGTAACTGGAACAACATCTAAGTACTTCTCACCTTTTCAGAGCACATGAAAAAAGACTGGAACTCACCTGTCTATGCTTTCTTTGCATCCAACCCCATCATTGAGTATGTGGGTGGATGCTGCTCACATCTTTTCAAGTGCCGCGGAAAGGGTTGTAACAAGTGAGTACGATGGTTTCTTGACAAGGGCAATGCAATGTCAATGGGAAACATGCACAAGCATGTGAAGTTGTGCTGGGGTGAGGATGTATTTCACGAGGTACTGACTGCCAAGAATACTGAAGCTGCTTGTGATGTGGTGAAGAGTTATCTTGCAAATGGGTCTATAACCACAGCATTTGAGCGCAAGGGTGATTCACAGATACAATACTCTCACCGGCAGCACACAAAGATGGAGACCAGGTATGGCTGATTGGGTTTGTATCCTGCGACGCTAATGGCATCAGGGGGTTGGGCAGAGTTGAGATCGTGCGATGGGTTGCCGAAAGTGCACGCCCATTTGATATCGTCAATGATCCTGGATTCCTCACATTAATGAAGACAGGGAGGCCACACTACTACATACCTAGCTCCGTGATGGTATCGTGCAATGTCAGGAATGTGTTTGTGCAGGCACGCCGCAGGCTTGCTGCCAAGTTGCAGGTATGTCGGCATCAGCTATGTGTTGTGCAGAGTAATAAAAAACTGACTTACCTGAAGGCATACGAAGGCAAACTTAACTTCACCACGGACACCTGGACAGCACCAAACCACCGCACATTCTCCATGGTCACTGTCCACCTGGAAGAAAAAGGGGAAATGTCAATGATACTGCTTGATATATGGGAGATACCCAGAGTAAGTGGGACGTACGAGGTTTGATTAACGCTGACCAAAAACACGCAGTCGCATACTGGGGAGGTGTTGGCAATCGAGTTTAAAACAGTGCTAGACGATTTCGGGATTAGCGATAAAGTCAGTATCCTTTTGAATAGTGAGGGCACATGCTTACCTGATTTTGGTCACATTTGGTTTGAAGATGCTGAGTGTGACGTGCGATAATGCGTCGGCAAACGACACAATGGTAGAAGAGTTGGAACTGTTGATAGAACAGTTCAATGGGCAGGCGTCGAGGGCCCAGTGCATCCTGCATGTCAGAAACCTAGTTGCAAAGACGATGATAAAACAATTTGATGTACCACGAAGCTGGCAGGGGGAAGAACTGGGACAAGATGAGAAGGACTTGTGTGCCCTTGCAGATGGAGTTGACGTTGAGGATTACAAGATGATGGGTATGATCGGCAAAGACCCAGAGAAGGACGATGATACAGATGGCTGGGTCGACAAGATTGCTCTCCTGAATGCCCAAGAAAAGGCTGAGCTTGAGAATAATATCAGACCCGTTAGGTTTGCATTGACAAAGGTAAGTAAAAACTTACCTGATCCTTTGTGAGGCCATGAACTCGATTTCCCGATAGGTGTGCAGGTTGTCCTTCAAAATTATACACTCGATGACACTGCTTCTCCCTGCATGGGATGCTGCATGCAAGGAAGTGGGCTTGAGTGTGCGGCAGATCCCATGCAACATCTCAACTCAATGGAACTTGACGTTTGATATGCTGAATTTTGTAATCAAGTACCGTCTTGCAGTTGATACTGTGACTGACAAACGATGACTTGGATTGGGCATATATGCCCTCGACGAGCATGAGTGGAGGATCCTTGAACAAATGTGAGGCGTGTTGAAGGTGAAAAAGTTGCCTCACTGTTGCTGTGTGGCTTTGTCGGAGTGTGACATGTGACTAATAAAAAACAAACAAACCTAGATCCTCAAGGATGCCACGCTCTTTTTTTCTCGTGGTACAGTGAACCTTGCAATGGTGATCCTGGCCATGGACTACATTGATGAGGTGTTTACTACTGGTATGCTCGCTGAGGAAGCCTTTGATCCAGCAATTTGCGTGGCAGTTGGACTTGCCAAGAAGACCCTCAACAAGTACTATTCCCTCACAGACTCGTCCAGGGTTTATTGTGTCGCAATGAGTAAGTACTTTCCAGCTACTCAAGACGAAGATGGTGATGATACTGACACTCCATTTCAGTTCTGCATCCCCAGCACAAGTTGGATTATTTCCGGCATGCAAAATGGCCTATCATTCTTGATAGCATGTCAGCATCATTGCCTCTCCACTTCCCCAGCTTGAACTGTTGACCACCACACCCTTGCCAGTGATCCAGGCTACCCAAATGCACACAGCTGGGACTCCATTTGCCTCTATGGCCATCTGTACCATGAGGATCTCAAGACATGGCCTATGGCTATGGCTACAATGTGACTGCAACTATAGGCACACTATATATCTATGGCCATATGCCATTCCAGTACAGTGCTCACCCCCACTCAGGCACAGCATTTCCTGTAGTATGACACCTCATGTCGCCTTTGATATCACCACAGCTGTAAGGTGTCTGTAATTAGATGCCTCCCAATAAAAGATACTGTGCACATGAGTGTGCATGGCTGTAATCACTCCACAACAATACACGACTGGGGCGAGTTATCGTGCTTACTGCATTTAGATAATCTGGCCCAGCCCTTACCGTGTGCCCCAAAACGACATACAGCTCACATGTAAACGCCATATAACAAATTAGATAGCACACTGAAACACAGTGTGCTAAAACTGTCACTGCCGTGTCTGTGTAGCACTGTAACGTGTGCTGGATTGTTATGTCAGAGTCACCCTGTTGTTTGAAGGGTGTTCAGCTAAGTCTCCAAAGCGACTTAGAAGGCTTATAGAGTCAAGGGTTACCGCTCTAGAGTACGTCCTAGAACCCCTTAGAGATCAGACTATAGGATAGTCCAGAAGAAGAGACAGGAGAATCAACTTGGCCCATCTAAGGTGCAAGCTGCCTGCCTTATATACATTTCAAGGCATGGGAGCCACCTTCCCAGATAGGCTGGTCAGGTGCTATGGAAACTACTAGAACATCGCAGAACGTACTACCAAGTATCACCTGGTACAGTACACAGCCATCAGGTACGGACATAAGACAATAGCAACCAATCACAGAACTACTACTTATCAAGACAATAGGGCTGGTTCCCACTCACTGACAGGGGCTAGACCCCAGGCCGGTTACACCACTCCTCTGCTAGCCTTCAGATGTCCTCGCTGAAGGCACGGCCTTTACCTTTCAGCTTCTTTGTAGTCTTCCACACGGAGCGGAACTTGACACGGCCACCGGGGTATGGCTGGAAGCGGTTACGGAGGATGCTGACCTTGTCCTGAATGCGGCTCGCCACCAAGCGACTCTCGCAGAGCTGCTTCTTTTTGGTGCGTGCCTCGAGGTCGCAGTGCAGCAGCTCGATGCGATCGAGCATCTCACAACACTCACCATTGAGCCTATGATACCTTTCCACCTCTGCCTTATATCCCCACTCCCACTGCTTCTCCACCTCGCCGAGCAGGACTTGGTAGGCGCCATTGTTCCCCGCCAGTACATGGCAGAACCAAGGCTCAAGAGGTTCGAGCTTGGTGTCTTCGTCAGTGGGATAGTTGGATGGTGCGTAGATGTTGGCGATGAAGGGGGTGTTGGCTGGCCCTTGGCCATCGTGAAACACGGCCATGCATCCGTTGTTGAGTTGTTTGACCCACTTGGCAGGTCGGTAGAATCTGGAGCTGATGGGTACCTGTATCTGGGGGACTCGGTCATCAGCCACCTCATACCCATCAGGACACATGTCGTAGATGTCCCGGTAGTGCTCCAGCTGGGCGTTGCAGGACTTGAGGCTGGCCTCCAGGACTTCGACTCGGTCCTTGTGCTGGGTGTTGCAGGCATTGAGGGTGTTGACCAACCCTGCCACGATGGCGATGGTCTGCTCTTCGTTCCACTTGTTACCTTGGAGGGCAGCGAGGGCAGTGTTGGGTGACAGGCAGGAGGCGGCAAGGGTCTGCAGATCAATTTGGTTGCCAGTATCAGAGGTGAGGGAGTGAATGGTCAGCGTAGCCAAGTCCTCGATCTCGAGGTCAATAGGGTTGGCGCTGGAGCCAGCATGGAGACGGATGGGGAGGGGTGCAGGGGACTGACTCGACTCGACGACCATGTGGTTGGACCCGTCATTGGATGTGTTGGACGACATGTTTCAGATCTTATCGTGGATGGGACAGACGATGCGGTCGCAGGCTGTGAAGTGGAGGGATGTGTGGGAGATGGTGCTGGCATTGACCTTATGCTTCTTCTGGGGCTTGGTTCGCAGGAAGGAATCATGGATGGGACAGATGAAGAGTGTGCAATCATACCAGTGGACTCTTTTATGGGCCACTTCTTCTTTCCTGCAACGAGTTTCAGGGGTGTCTGGGTATCGGGGAGCGAGGAATTCGGGGTCTGCCATGGAGAACCAGTTGGATTCGGTTGGTGGTTCATAGTGGACTGTGGTGAAGGCGTTTGGGTCGGTAGAGGATGAGGCCAGCATTGGAATGATAGTGGAATGCAGTTGGGGAAGGTGATAGTTTTTGGTCGTCGAAAACCCATGGCTTTTATCTCTTCGCTTGGGCGCCTCTGATGATATTGTTTTATGATGAGGGGTGTGTGGACCTGGTCAGCTGGTTCCCATGTAGGGATCCGCATGGGTGCGGGTGACCCTGCGGTATTACGGTCACAGGTGTGACAGGTACGGGTGCGGTGTTGGATTCGGCTGCACCGTGATGAACCTGTACCTGCATCTACGGTTTGCGGTATTCCACGGTTTTTTTTACAGGTGAGTCTTGTTTTGTTTTCTGTGTCTTTTTTTTTCTCAACCTGTCCTCAGCAGATCTTCAGCCCCTCAACCTTGATCCACATGCCGACCACATGCCGACCCTGAACCCACGACGGAATGGGGTTCATTAGTGGCCTCCACCGTGTCTGCTTCTCCGGCCTCAACAGGCCTCATTGTTTTGTGGAATGCCTCCAGGGGGGCTTTCTTCTGGGCTTGCAGGTGCCCATTGCCTTCAAGACACTCGGCATGCCCTCCAGCGGCATCCTTCGCAGCGGCCGGGTGCGCTCGGTTGCGCCCATTCTCAATGGCCGTGACCATCATGGGCCCTTCTGTGGCATCTCATGGCGTCAAGACACAGGCCCCTTCGCCCCCGATCCATCCGACACGCAGTGATGATGCCTTGAGCATGCGCTTGCGCTCATTCGGATCGGGTCGCCGCAACATGTCGTGTTCTCTTCGTCTCGTGTTGTCTCAGTTGCCACCATGCCAGCGGGACCCGCCGTCCCGACAAAGCGCACTCCTCTCCCTCTTTGGGTCTGTGTCCTGGCTTCCTCCTCGTCTGGCGCACCCCAACAGGTTCCGACACCTGGCCGTTCCAATCGTTTCCAGACCCACTGCTTCTAACAATAATAATCAGTCCCAAGGTCGTCTTCTCGAACAACTGATGGCCGGGTAAGCTTTCATTTGGTCTGGCTTCTCGCGTCAACTTTAAGCTTACCCATTCCTGCTTTTTCAAGCAATGCCCCACGCTCCAATCTGGACACTTCTCAGCAGCGGCTTTCACCTCCTACAGGACCCTCTCCCACCTTCGCCCTGGTCGGGCCAGCCAGACGCCGTGGTCATCACTCTGCCGTCCCGCCCTTTAAGCCGCCGCGCAGCCGCAGTCAGGCCCACCGTTGGTCCCTGGCCTCCGTCCTAGTCCTGCGATCGCCTCGTTGCCAGAAGAATTCAATGCTGGCGATATCCTGTTGTCTCCCTCTTGTCATATGTGAGTACCACGTGCCGTCTGACATTGCGCCGATTCTTAATTTTTTATGACGTCTTACTTTCCTTTCCATCCCTCATCTCCTGGCAAGAAGATTGGTGCCGCATGGCCCCTGCCATCGTCTCCGCTGCTGGCCCGACAGCGAACCCGTGGGGACCTCGCCCAGTTCCAAACGAAGCCACGCAGCCTGTACCGACCTGTTAAGGTCACAATGGCACCCTTGCGTCGTACAGTTGATGGGTCAAAGCAGCATCTGTCGCGATTGTTGCCACTCGCGAATATGGAGAACACTGACTTTGGCCGATATCGCTGCAGGCGAGGAGCTGAACATTCGGCACGCTGACGGCGCACTTGCTTGCTTAGATAGGGGGTAAGTTGCATTATGGACACCACAAGTTCCTCAACACGGCCTTCACGAACACATGGGGCGGCCTATCCAAAGCACCGAAGGGATTGCACCTACACAAGGACAACTACGCAGGCATGGATGCCTCCGGACACGGCGGGCCAACGCTAACAACAGCGACAGCAGCAAAGGCGATGCCAGCAATGGGGGGCAACGTCAACAGTAGCGCGTCTACGACGGCAGCACGAGCGGCCAACATCGTAGACAACAGCAGTGGTCGCACCATCGACAACGGCAATTTCGGGAATGACGATAGCCTTGTCACTGCTACCCATTCTCTTGACCACAAGCGCCGCCGCCATGTCCACCATCAATACCCCACGGCACCCGATATCCACCGTGTTTGTTTATTCTTTGCTGTGCTGCCGCGCCTTCTTTCATTCCAAGCACCCACCTCCAGATCTTGTTTTTTACTGTAAATTTGTAGTCTGTGGCGTGTATAGATGTAGTACAGTAGATGTAGTAGCTACATATGTATATATAATATCATTAGTATTCGTAATTGTAGCACCCGTAATACAATGTACTGCGGTGTCAGTGCACCGCGGTTTTCTGTGCACACCATGGTGTAAACCCGCTAACTGCGGGTACGGTATCTGTACGGGTACGGTTTGACAGGTGGCGGGTGCGGTGTGCCAAAATTAACCCATGGTGTCACCCGTGCGGATCCTTATTCCCATGTGTTGTCGCTCTCAGGGTAACCTTTCCATTTGATGAGATATTGGAGCATCCTAGACCGTCCATGATGTCTGTGGCTTCTTATCTGCTCCACTTCGTATTCTTCTTCTCTGTTGATAAGGTCAGGTGGTGGCCGGGTGAAGTTGGGCCCATGAGTGGCCGTTTTGTGATAGGGCGATAAGAGCGATGCATGAAACACGTTGTGAATGTGCCATGTCACGGGGATCCAGAGTTTGTACACCACCAGTGACACTTCTTGTTCTATGACGAATGGCCCGTATCATTTTGGGTTTAATTTGGTCGCCTGGTGTTGTAGCTGTAAGTGTTTTGCTTCTAGCCACACCTGGTCCCCTTTGTGATATTGTGATGGGGGTGGTCCAGGCTTTTCAGCGACGTCCATGAGGCTCGTGATGGCCGTTGCTCAATACTCCTTCAGGCGACGGAGTCTTTGGTCTGCCATCATATTATTAGAAGGCGTCAAAAGAGTGGGGATTAGTACGGCCTCATGCCCCAGAAGGATTTGGTTGGGCAATAAGCCAGTCATGGTGTTCTTTCGGTTGTTATGGACTGCCGTGGCTAGCAGCAGCCATTCGCTCCAGTGTTCTGGGTGTGCTGTTGTAACCAGTCAGAGATATCCTTCAATCCATTGGTTTTTACGCTCAGTTAGTCCATCAGTTTGTGGGTGGAAGGCTGTTGATATGTTTTGTTGGATCCCTAGTCCTTTGGCCAGTGCTTTACTGAAGTGAGATATGAATCGTGGGTCCCTGTCGCTGATAACTTTGATAGGAAGCCCAAACCATTGGTATACATGTTCTATGTATAATTGGGCGATTCCAGGCCCTGTGATGGTGGTAGAACAGGGGAGGAACATGGCTGCTCTCAAGCATCTGTGGTCGACAATTGTGAGTATTGCATCTTTTCCCTTGTGCAGAGGTAGTCCAGTTATGAGATCCATGGCAACTTGTTGGAATGGTTTGGCATCCGGTTCGGTTCCTATTCAATAGAGGGGCATTTTTTGTCGATGGGTTTGTGGTTTGCTTTGTTGGCATGTAGCACATCCTTTTACATAGCTTGCTATCCATTCCTTCATCCCTGTCCAAGAGTAGTGTTGCTGGGTAAGTCGTAGGGTCTCATCCCTGCCTGGGTGTCCCGCTCCTGGGTGGTTATGGTAGAGCAACATCAGCGACCTTTTTAGGTCTTCTGCTTCTTCAGAGATGGGCAGGGTTATCGTTCTTTGCATGGTTACAGTACGACATCGGTGTGGCAGGATTATGGTTAGGTTTTGGTTGTCATTGTCTCCCTTGTCCGTTCCTGGGGGTCGTGACAGTGCGTCTGCTGCCGTGTTAGTTTTCCCCAGGATGTGTTCTATTTCATAGTCATAGAGCTGGAGTTCCGCCTGCCATCTGGCTTGTCTGCGGTTTAGGTTGTGTGCCGATTTCCAATATTGCAGGTTTGCATGGTCCATGCATATCAGAAATGGGTGTTGGGTCCACCCAAGGTAAGGTCTCCAATGTTATAATGCTTTGATGATAGCAAGGAGTTTGCGATCATAGATGTCGTAGTTTCTTTCGGTTGGTGTGAAGGTTGCTGAGTAGTACACGATGGGGTGGAGGATTGGTTTGTGTCGTTTATCGAGGGATGGTGTGGTATGATTACCTTCCTGCAAGAGTATGGCGCCCACGCCATAAGCAGAGGTGTCGACCTGTAGCACGAAGGGTTTTGTCCAATTTGGTTGCATGAGAACCGGTGAGGCACACATCCTGGTTTTTAGCTCTTCGAAGGCCTTCATTTGCCTCTCCTCCCAGTGCCAAGGCGTGGCTTTCTTTGTCAAGTCCAGCAGGGGTCGCGCTATTTTGGAGTAGTTGGGAATGAAGTAGCGATAATAACCAGTGAAACCTAGGAACTGGTGGATTTCTGTGGGTGTTGTAGGTTGTGGATAGTCTGCAACCCCCTTGAGTTTCTTGGGGTCCATCCTAATCATCCCTTGTCCAATTATCACGCCTAGGTATTCGACTTCTGATTGTTCAAAGATGCATTTTTCTGGTTTGAGATACAGGTCATGCTCCTCGAGTCGCTCTAGGATTTGGTGTACTTTTTGTTGATGGCATTTGTGATGTTCTTCTTCGGTTTCCCCGTTTTCTCGTTTTGTATGGATGAGGATATCATCCATGTAGACAGACAACCACCATTGTGCGATCTCTGGTCAGAAGATGGTGTTCATCATCCTCTGGAAGGTCGCAGGGGAGTTTGTGAGGCCAAAGAACATGACAGTTGGTTCAAAGAGTCCTTCTGGTGTTAAGAATGCCGCTTTCCATTCGTCTCCTTCTCAGAACCTAATGTTGTTGTACCCCCACCGCACATCAAACTTGGTGAACAGTGTGCATCTGGCCAACCGGTCGATGGTTTGAGAAATGAGGGGTGCTACTGTTCTGTCTCTTTTGGTGTATTTATTGAGGGGCCTGTAGTCTTGTACTGGACGGAGCTTTCCATCTTTCTTTTTGACATAGAAGAAGTTGGCACAGTATGGAGAGTCAGAGTTTTTGATAGTTTGTCGTTTCAGATGTTCTCCTACGAACTGGGTAGTTTCTGTGATCTCTTCCTGGGTTAACAGTAGGAGGCACCCTGGTAGCATAGCCGGTGCGTTAGGCAGAAGTTCAATGGCATGGTCCCATACAGTGTGGGATGGAAGTCTTTGTGATGCTTGTTCGCTAAACACCTTTCCGTGTCTGCAGTATTTGGTGGGTATGGACGATAGGTCTTTGGGTATCAGATTTTCGGGATGGAAAGTGACCCATCCTAAGAAGTACCGATCCCCGTTGCTTGGGGCCATTCCATTCCTGGACCACTGCATAAAGCGCTGCCATTGATTTGGCCTAATAGGTCACGGGATGTTCCTTTGTCACGAGACATACTGTGCTTTCTTTGCATTTGGGGCTTGTGCAACAATTGGCAGTTGCAAGAAATCGATCCATCCTTGCTTCCAGTCGATTTTTGGCTGGGTTGCTGAAAACCATGGGTATCCTAGTATAGCCCTATGTTCCCCTAGATCCATGAGGAAGAACCTCATAGTGGTTCGCTGGGTCCCGGTGTAGCGCGAGATCCGAAGATGCACGCTTGTGAGTTCGAAAAAGGGTGGAAGGATAAGGTTATAAAGAGGTAAAGAGAACGGGCTCGCAATCCCAGAGGGACGCGAACGCGTTGAGGCCGAGACTGCGGGCGCACAGTTCGGGGGTAAACGGACGTCGGTTTGGTGCTTCGATTGCTTGTCCTCTTTCGAGGACGCGTCGCCCTTTTGTATTCACGAGATATTAGGTATTTACATTCAAGGCTGTACTACTTAGCCTAAAGGAGATAGAGAAGGAAGACAGTTGCGACGTCGGCTGGCAAGGATGGAGCCGGTTCCGAGGCTAGCGCGCGTCGCTCCCTTACACCGGTCTGGAGTTCCAAGTCGGTGTAATATTGCAGAGTTCCGCTCTTGTTTTCCGTCCTGTCCACATTGTAGAGTGGTCTGGGTGTTTCTAATTGTTTAATAGGTAGTTGTGCCCATTTTGCGTATTGCAGATTCATGAAATTTTCTGTCGCACCAGAATCCACTAGGGCTACGACCTCGGCTCTTTTCACACTCGATTGGACAAACATTCAAACTGTCATTGATTTCCTTGCAGACATATATACTGGTCCATCTGTGCTACTTCTTGCCCTAATCAGTGCCGACCTGATCAGGTGAATTGAAAACCCTCAGCTGTCTCCATCTCTTTGATCATATTGTCCTGTTCTTCGGTGGTGAGGCTATTCAGCTCTGCACAGATACATGTGATGCATGATGTAGTTGGCTCGATTTCTGCCTGTTCCACCTGTTCTTCGTTCATGGGGTCAAAGTCAATAAGATTAGTGTAGGGGCCCGCATTTCATTTGTTCTGTCGGTTAGGACTGTCACGGACAGACTCTTGGTACATTCAGAAGGACACCCTACGAAAATTTTACTATACGTGTTCTGACCCATTCGAGCTACTGTACAAACTGGTACATCTCCATGAGGCTCCCTCTGGATCGCCTGAGGATCCATGTACTATTTGCTGTGTCTATGACTTGCCCTGACTCGTCCCTGATATATACTATACTTGTGGGCAGTGTCCCAGCGTTGTTCCAGACCCTAGGATCGGTACTTGTAGTATTATGATCCCTCCTGTATTTAAGAAGACCTTGATACGAAGTTGAGCCCTAAGCTCGACTTAATTCTCAACTTGTAGCTTCTTCACCCCGTGCATCGAGAGGATAAGGGATTGCCTTACATTCTATCCCCTCTCCTCTAGGCATTAGCACGGGTAACCCACGGGTATCCGTGAGTTAACCCGTACTCTAACCCACGAAAACCCATACCCGCAACCCATGGGTATAGCAAACACGGGTATGGATGGGTCGCGGGTCTGATCAACAGGTCATATGTATCTTTCAAAGTATCTACATTTTTGAAGTATCTACAGTTTTGAAGTATCTACAACAAGATTAATGTAACAAACCCTGCTCCTCGTGCCCCGTCGTCGTGCCGATTATTGTGCCTCGTCGCATTCGCTATGCCCCGTTGTTGCGCCCTGTCGTCGCGCCGTTCGTGCCCCCTTGCGCGCCGTTCATTGCGCCCGGTTGTCGAGCCGTTCGTGCCCCGTTGTCACGCCGTTTGTTTGCGTGTCGTCGCGCCGTATGTTGCGTATCGTTGTCGCGCCGTTCGTGCCCCGTTTGTTTGTGTTGCCGCGCCGTTCGTTCGCGTGTTGCCGCGCCATTCATTCGCGTGTTGCCGCACCGTTCGTTCGCGTGTCGTTCGTGTGTCGCCACGCCGTTCGTTCGCGTGTCATTCGCGTGTCGCCGCGCCATTCGTTCGCATATCGTCGAGCCATATATGGCGCCCTGTTGTCGCGCTATCAGTTGCACGTCGTAGCGCCGTTCATTGTGTTCCATTGTCGTGCGTGTCATGTCCAAGTAATGTTGAACCTATTAGAAGGTGATGTAATTGTTCAAAAGCTGAGAGGCGGGCGAGTCGAGTAACGAACCGAGTACAAACATAGGTAAATAACGCGTCGGCAATCAACGAAACAAGACGGCGGCTACACCCAAGGCCAGATGGTCCGTGCGCATGCCTGGGGGTATATAAACCCCCCCATACCGTCCTATTATTTTCGACCTGGGCTCGCCCCAGGTTGTTCTTCGTCATATATAGTTTGTATTAAATAGCTTTATAAAATAATATGATATCTTTTTTTTTTCCTTCTTTGATAGCGCGGGTATAGCTACGGGTTTATGGGTTACCGAAACGTGACCCATACTCTAACCCGTAACTACCCGTACCTGCAACCCGTGCGGGTATGTGAAACCCTTGCATATGCCTACTCTCCTCTTGTTTCTCGTGTGCAGAGTCTTTCAGTCACTTGTCTAGCTTCACTCCTTCAAGACTAGTGTTTTAAAGTCTGGTCCGGTCCGGTTTTTTTTGCCTTTTATGGAAAAACTGGAACTGGACCGGTCCGAGAAATTTCCATATATGGTAAAAAACCGGACCGGAACCGGAAAGGACCGATAAAATCGGTCCTTATCGGTTCGGTTTCGGTCCTAGGACCGGTTAAAACCGGTTTTTTACGGCCAAGATCTTATCTGATCGATTAGCAAATTTAGGGGCACAAATTACAGATGTAGGAGATGGTGTCCCTAAATTTGCTAAGCAATTGGATAAGATCTTGGGCTACATTTCACTAATCAGTTTTATGTACAATCTAATCTTCTCCAATACTAGTCGAGAGCACTATCGAGACAGTCAAGAGCACTATCGAGACAGTCGAGAGCACTATCGAGACAGTCGAGAGCACTATCGAGACAGTCAAGAGCACTATTGAGACAGTCAAGAGCACTATCGAGACAGTTGAGAGTGCTATCAAGACAGTCGAGAGCACTATCAAGACAGTCGAGAGCACTATTGAGACAATCAAGAGCACTATTGAGACACAGAGAGCACTATCAAGACAGTCAAGAGCACTATCAAGATAATCAAGAGCATAACCAAGACAATTGAGCTCATAATCAAGACAATATGCCTAAAACTGATTAGCAAAATGAACTTTAGGAT